>JAQGCM010000088.1:0-40764 GCA_034699705.1 Hymenaphorura dentifera
CTTAATTAATTACTTTTCTTATGGAATCTTTAACAACATAAAAAATAGAGACTTAGGACTAGAATAAAGCTTTTCATTTGCGGTTGCATAGTTTGAGATCCAGAGAGTTAACTCAACAAAATCAAAATTCCTTACTAAATCTCATCAAACCATGAGTTTTGTACACTTGATGCCACAAGAGATCGCTCCATAAATTATTATTATTAAACATTTTTTGACTTTGAATTTGACTGGAGCCTTGACTCGTTCCTTTAAACTAAAAGGTGGTTAGGGTTTGAAGCATTAAATTGCCTATGGGGGCGGCGGTGGTCTGGCGAGGACTAAGTCATTCAAACCGTACCGTGCTTAGTTTCAAAAAATGATGGGTTTAAGTTTAATTAGAGCCCTAGCTACGTTCTAGAATGTCCGAAGTTTCAGCGATATACCGATGCCTATTATTGTCACTTTTTCTTGTGTATGATTTATATTACGTAATAATTTATGGTTAAAGTGCCTGCAGATTATTAGTTGGGTAGGGTCAGGGAACGTAGTAGATTCTAAAAAAAAACGGTCGACACTTGGCACTGGGGAAAAAGAAAGCTTTTGAAGAATGTTTCATTTTAACTATTTTTTTTCCAACTCATGATTTAAATTGCATAGATTCATAGTCAGCCATCGCTCGTCTAATTGAAAGCGGAAGCTTGTTTTGCTCGTCATTTAGAAAAACATCGACTCCTCAAGATTGTATGACAAAGTTAAAATAAGACATTTTAACTATTTATGGATCGTTCAATTTCGAATAAATTCTTGAGAAATTTGCATCAAGAGCAGGAAATTAAGGTTTGGGCAGGTCAGGTCAGGTAATTTTTTGTATTGGAACGGTTTTTCTAAATTCTCCAAGGGTCGGGTCGGGAACTACATATTCTCCAAAGAGTACAAACTGAGGGTCTAAACTAGAGGGTATGTTTTTTTGCCGCTAGTCAAATTATCTAATCAAAAGCAAACTCCTGCTGCACATCGCCTACCACCTAAGGACAATCAAAAATATAGTATACAGTGGTCCTTACTTAACATCTAAAATCACTCCTTAAATTATAAGACTAACTAGTTGGGTTTCGTTAAAGCTCCAATGGACTGACATTGGTAATCAACTTAAACTTATCAACTTAATGTATCCTTGGAATGGACTCACAACACAAGGTTAGGTTTTCGGTAGAGGAATCAGTAAATATAAATGTAATTGACTTGAGACGTTAGCACTGCTCAGATACTTATGAAAATAGCCATAATCATAACCAAAGTCCCACTAATAAATGCATAAAATTGAACAATTGACTAGACCTAGTATTTTGGTTTTGAAGATTTTGAAGATCAATGTTCCTACAAGTCAACGAATGCTCCAATATTGCTTATCCCAATACTACTTTCGATCACGAGCTCTTTGCTGCTCTTTGGAATCAGCCAATTTCCCAAGCTATGAAGTTTAAAATGTGAAAATTATCCAAAAACATATACCAACATATATGTAGTTGCTGGAATGACTAAATGTGTACTCAAGTTCCAAGGTAAATATTTGACCAAGACTAGACAACACCAGTTTGTATTTTAAAACTAAAAATAACACAGTCAAGAAAATCAAACATAGAGCTGAAGTGTGTGTATGACTAGTAAAAGTTTCATTTTTGTCGTTGAACAATTCTTTTGGATTTTTTTTAACTACTGACCAATCTCGGCAACTAAAAACACTTAAAAAGTGTCAACAACCTCGCACAGGAATGATTAGATCAGTTACAAGAGGATATTTCGTCAAAACGTCTGTGGTCCTAGACTAGCTAACTTAATTATGTAGACTACTAGTCTTAGGTGTCGTCAACTGGTAGGTAAAATGTGATATTAACAATAATTAATATCGTGGAACAAACAATAATAAAAATTGTTTTTTTTTGTTTTAGCCTAGGTCGACAGAGATTTAGAAAATATTGTAGAAGGCTACTTGAGGATGAGGGTGAGAGGCGTCGTGGAAGTATGTCACAAGGCGTCGTTGGAATGCATGTGTGGAGAGTCTGAGTCAGCCTGCCCTGACATTCCTGTATGATGAACCGTGACCACGTGGAGAGTCTGCCCTTGAGACACGTGACTCATTTGTTGTTGTTGCTGTTGTTGTTGGTGTTGACTCGAGGTTGTTGAACTGACGGTTTGATTTGATCCACTCCCATTTGACCCTTGTGATTGTGGCTGTTGTTTACTAGGGTCACTCGCCTGGTCCTCTTTCCATTTGTCCATTGAACGTCTTCTTGCATTCATAAAAAAGTTACCCACCGTCGTTGGTTCAAGACCAAGTTGACGTGCGATTGTCACTTGCATCTCTTTCGACGGTCGCTTCGTCTCCTAAACTCAAACAAAACCAAAAACAACATTAGAATTTTTCTAGTCTTGAACACAGTCTGTTTTCAAATTTTTGTTTGTTGAGCAAAAGAACTCGAGTCTCAAGTCAAAGCCAAGTAGGTTTAGAATGATTGAATTGCATGAAAATTACCTTAAAAATAGCTTGTAGCGTACGACGCTGGAGATCTGTGAAAACCAAACGAGGTTTCTTGGGCGTAGGAGGATGTTCGGGTTGTGTATTCTGCTGCTGCTGCTGCTGTTGTTGCTGCTGCTGCTGCTGCTGTGGATCTTCCTTCCGTTTGCATGCTGTAGAAAAGAAGAGGAGAAAGTAAAGTAAAATAACCAGATAAAAAAGGCCTCCATCGGATCGGAAGCAGGAGGACCCGTACCCGGACCCAGCCTGGCTGCCAAAGCTTATACAGTACTAACATGTAGTACTAACACACACATAAGCCTTAGCCTAGCCAAGGCAAACTCCACTTAATTCCCCATTTTACTATTACCAAGCCAAGATCACTACTAACAGACTTACTACTACTACGTCTACTTTCACTACATTTTTACTTCTTTACACACTCCACTTCCACTCACAATGAAAGGCAACCTCAACTCAACTCTAAAGACTTATCACTTATGTACAAAAACTACACACGTACGCACAAAGAGGGAGAACATAAAAAAAAGCTACACTCAAATTTCCTTCCTTCCTTCCTTGCTTTCTTTCTTTCTCTGTTCTGCTTTCTCCGAGCAGAAGAATCTTCATGCTATTTATGCATGCAAAACCAGAGCAGAGCAGAGAAAGCAAGTCTGTCCAAGTCAAGTCTAACGATAAGCAGCCAAGCCTGGCCAGACCAGGCCTTCCGTTCCTTCCTATTCTTTCTCCTACACAAATTTTTGTTCTTCTCGGACACCCCAGCACTGCAGAAATGCATGCAATGGAAATGGAGAAGTGAGTGGTGAGGTGACTTTAGCCCTTTAGCCAGCACCAGCAGCATTCCCATCCGATTCATGAACGTGCATGAATTTCAAGGTGGTGTGTTTGCTTTGTATGCATGAAGTGTGAGGTTATGAATGCAAAACACACACTACACTATGTACTAGTCTACTCGCACTCAGCACGAATCAAATTAATCAAAATCAAAGCTTTCTTTCATCTTTCACCACCAAAACAGGAGAAAATGAAGCAGGCACACTGCTTGCCTGCTCTGCCTCCGGGAGAACCAAAAAAGCCCCCCAACTCTTCCAAACAAAGTTTAGTATTATGCACAACATGTATGTGTTTATTCTACGTATGTACTTGCTGGAAAAATATTCTATTCTAGAACTTTCCAATTGGAGAAAGGAGGAGGCAAAGGCAAGAGTGCGGAGTGGTTCAGCCCTCACTTCATCTGCGTATGCATGTACATGTGTGCATATTAAGAATATCTTTTGGCTGTTTCATCCGGAAATAAAAGCCCATCAGATTACCCGTCCTACTTTCATTGTCTTTAACACGCTTTCTTCTTCCCTCTTCTTTTCTTACTTCCATTTAATTTTCGTAGTCATTTTTTTTTTATATTTTGCTCTTTCTCTCTTTCTCTCTTTCCTGTGACCAACCAAAATACACTGTTTTTTTCATTCGATTGACTCTGACTCATTCTCAAACTCAACGCCAGGAATAGTAGTAGATTGGTCTGGATGACTTCCTCATTATGCTAATTTGTGAACTGTTAGCCCTTCATTTTTGACGAATGTGGGAATAAGACTGGCTTTTAGGCTATTTGAACTGATTGGCAAATGGCTGAATTAAGATAACAACCTGGCACTGCACTGCACCGGTTGAGTAGCAAGAGAACAACAGAGCAGAGCAGAGTCGGGATTACAAGTCAATTTCTTAAGAAAGGGTGTCGGTGGTAATCTAGGCGCCAAGCCCAGTATGAAGTGTAGGGAATCTGAGGAATACAATACATACTTAGTCAATCAGACAGACACTGTCAAAGTGAAAGTCGAAGTCTGTCGATGCTGCTTTCGGCGAAAGCACAGTTGCTGATTAAAGTTAGTTTCGCATAAAATTGGATGCATTTTGTTAAGAAAGAAGTTGGGGGGTGATGGGTAAAGTTGTGTGTTGGTGTGTGTCCCTAACAACTAACTCCTTTCCTGGCTTGGAGAAACATTAGGCAGCCGTTGCTATTGTGAAGTGAATTTATCTGCGAGGCACACTCAGGTGTAAAACTTCCCACCGCCCAAGGCTCTCAAGTTTACAAACAACCTCTTTCTATATTATACAAAAGTATTTTCCCTGGCTCTTCTTCCTTCAAAACTCTTACGTGTCTAGGCATACAAAATGTGTTTCGAGACTACGTTCTGAGAGCAACAAAGAAAACTCTGAATGCCTAGCCTAGCCGAGCCTAGCCTAGGCAAAGTAAGTAGTGGATACAAACTGAATGATCACACGCTGACTGACAAGAAATATTCAAGACTCAATCAACTAGAAATCGGTCCTTCATTTTCTTCCTAATTTTACCATCAAATTCTCATCTAGTTTGATCACAATGCGTCGGCCGATTCCAGAGCAGACAGTCCTTCCCTGGTACAATACCCGGGACGTTCTAAATCCGCCTTGGACTAAACGTGCACTGTACAAGCACAAGAAACGGTAGAACAGAGCTCGTTCCCGTTTGTGTGACTTTTTTTGAAACAAACGTGGACTTGTGAGGATAGATTAAAATCCTAGTTGCCAGTTGCTTTTAGCTAGAACCCCAGAGCTCAAAAAAAATCCTCCGCAATAAATTGTAGTAGAGTGTTGGAGTCGGAGTGAGTATTTTCACTCCTGGGCATTTGCTAAGAGAGAAGTTGGAAGAATAAGTAGAGACGGAGAATTTGTTGGGTCACACGCCACGACCGAGACATGGGAAGACAAGAGTGCGTAACGAAAGTGTAGTAGCCGTAGCAGTAGTAGTACAAAGTGTGTGTCGTGTGTACATTTTCTCCCAGCTAGCTTTCTCCCAGTGCAGTGCAGTGCAGGGCTCTAACAATAAGTTAAGTTGGTTGAAAGGGGGCTAAAGGAATTTTGTGTGAGTTGCTAAGATGTATGTAATATCTCTATGTATGTATTTGCTGCTCCTACTATTCCGTACCGTCTTCAACTTGTAACTGTAACGTTGGACGGGCGGACGAAGGAGCCCAAGCTTCAATTGTCTGTGAAGTTGGTATAAAAACTAAAGAAGAACAAGAGGAAGCAGAAGAAGAACAAGACGAAGACGAAGAGAGAAAAAAAGACAAAGTCCAAACTCTGTTTTTCCCATGGATTGCTTTGCATTGGCATTGCACTGCACACTGGGATTGGCATTGGAGAAAAAGACTGACTAGGGCATTAGATTTCAAGAAAGACGATGGAGATGGAAGGACGACGACTACTCGGTTCGCTACTTAGGTACTTACACTTAAACACTGAGCGACGACGACGACGACTTTCTCCAGGAGAAAAGAATGCAAAAGCATGTTGAGCTAGGCTTGAGTTTTCACTCTTTCTTCGTCCTCTTCTTCAATGTAGGGAAGAAAAAAGAAGGAAGAGAACGGAGAAGGAGTAAAAAAATCTTATCCCAAGACTTAGAGGGAACACATGTAGCTATGACTCCTAGTCCCTAATTCTTTCCCACCTATCCCATCAACCTAATCCTACATAGTCTCCCATTGTCACTTTAAAAGTCTTTTAGATCT
Source organism: Hymenaphorura dentifera (assembly GCA_034699705.1). Taxonomy (NCBI): domain Eukaryota; kingdom Metazoa; phylum Arthropoda; class Collembola; order Poduromorpha; family Onychiuridae; genus Hymenaphorura; species Hymenaphorura dentifera. Next base: position 6,064 of record JAQGCM010000088.1, read on the forward strand.
CATTTTCCCTAAGGAATCCTCTCACCCGGACAATCCTCTCATTTACACTTCACTTTCTATTCAATTCCTTGCGTTTTCCGTCCCTATTTTTGAGCCCAATTTCAGTCATACTAATGCATGAAGTATTTATATTTCACTTTGCAGGTGAAAGGAAGGCAAAATGGTTTACTAAATAGTCAGGTTTGGTCAGGTCTGGTTGAACCAAAAAATGAAGTGAAGTATAAATGAGGTGTGCTTATGCCTATGCGGCCGCAACTCAGTCGTCTCGTCTACATTCATCCCCTAAGAACACCATAAATTCATTTTCGCTCCATCACCAAATCACCAATTTAAATATGCGCTACTCGGTGGTCCCAATCCCGATCCCAACGTGTCTGCCCTGCCCTGCTCCCTACCCACTTGACAAATCTTGAGCCCCATGCACAAATCTACGCCAAATTAATCCCAAATCTACATATTAGCAAGTCAACTTTAAACATTTAATTCTAGCTCGACTCAACACCCTTTCACAGAAAAGTCAAGCCGACGCTGACGCCGATGCCGACGCGCCACCACCACACACCACATTCCAAATCAAACTTTGGAAGTCTTCATCTCTCAACACTACTTAACTTTCAACAACATTCACCCTGAAAAAAAGAAAGAAGAAAAAACTCAGAATTTCCCAAGCCGCCACACCAGTGCAGTGCAATGCAATGCATGATCTTTTCCAAAGAAATAAGACACTTACACTTGCACTACACACTAGTCTGTCTCGATCAGAGAAAAGTTCTTGGCCTAAAAAAATCTCGATTAGCCTCACTTTAAAGAAATGCTTGAGAACTTTCAGTCCCCCCCCCCCACCCCAAAGCCCGCCAGCCACCCCTCAACTAAAGTGAATTATGGCAGCTCGTAGAGTACTACGTCAGTGACTGACTGACTTGTTTTTTTTTGTCTCAGTTTTCCTACAAAGTGTAGTGTATTGTGGCAAATGGATTTTGTACTTTCTCCTCATGTGCTAGTTTTATGTAAATTCAGTGCTAGTGCTCGTTTGACGTACTGGCTAGAAATTCCATGCATGTTCGTACATAACGTACATGCAATGCATGCATCTGAAGATATGTTTAATCATTTGTTCGATATCTGGAAACATCAAAGCGGCTGGGACAGAATGTTTCATCGTCATCATATTATAATGACATCAGTTCCAAACACAAGAAACAACAACAATGGAACGGAAGAGCTCTGCACATTTATATGCAATGCACCTCATCCCATCCGATTCACTCATCCAGTCAGTCAGCCCAAGAGCAGAGCTGAGTTGAGGCTGAATAAATAAAGTCAAATCGACTGTCATCTTACTCCTACTTTCTCCAAAGACACGACACAAGGATTCTCTTATTTTATAGACTTTCATCTCATCCGTCTTATTGTGAGAGTAGAAGAGTTGAGTACAAAATTTCAAGTCTGGAAAATATGATTTCTAGAGTGAGTGAGTTGAGTGTACTGCATGTGCATGGTATTGTGGACGAATGTAAGTGAACATATTGGAAGACACTACTATTCTGTTCCACTGATGGGAAATTGATGTCCTGATGCCGTCGTCGTCGATCTTAAATGGGAAACTCGTGCTTGGCCATACAATCAAGTATTTACTTACTTTCTCCCCAAGTGATATGAGTTTCAACTCAAGGAAGGCACGGCACGGCACAATGCAGCACAGCAGAGAAAAAAAGGCACTCGACTCACTTTGGAAAAATTCCTTTCCTCTGCTGTGCTTGAGCAGAGCTAGAGCAGAGCATGCACTACGTCCATCATAACGTACAAGGGGAGCAGAGGGCAAAACGTTGCCCTGCACGGCACTGCACTGCAGTCAAGTCAAGTACATAGAAACGGAGCACATAATATGTCCCATCCCTAAGTACTTTATTAGGTAGGCCTTTCTCCAGAGTAGTAGTCAGTCCAGAGTGCGTAGTAGTTGTTGTCCAGGACACTGGAGAAAGTTCCGCCAAGCCGACATGACGGCAAGGCAAGGCAAGACGTTTTCTCAAATCGTTTTCTCGGCTCACTTTCTCTCACAGGACACTTTAGCCGTACACAGGAGCAGAGCAGGAGCAGCAGAGGCAGGCAGGCAGGCAGTGCAAAATAAAAAATAGTCTCTTAAATGACCCGTCTTGTCATGACATGATATGACGACCGACCGCCCGACCTAAAGTCATACCATCCCAACTTCCCAACTCAAACTCATGTCATGTCATGTCATGTCATGCCATACCATTTCATTTCATGCCCCCCACAAATAAATACGAAAGAGGGACCGTACATAGCAACCAACCAAGCACTTAATGGCTCTACGGCTGGCTTAGTACTTCTCTCCAAGTAGATTGTAAATTTTGAGACGTAATTCTTTTTATTTTGAGATTCAACTAATCTTAAAATCCTGGCCGGCATAACTCAACTCGGCAATCAAACAATTCCCTGCCTTCCTTCCTTCCTTCTCCCAGCACTAGCATGTGTACGTGTAAGTGCACGTAGTACATATGTTGAGCAGCTTGATGATTTCACATTTCAGATTGATTATATTTTGATAAAAATCCGACTCTTGAGTCGTTCATTCATTCGTTCGTGTGTCGTGCGTCGTGTGCTGCCCTTGACATCTTTCGCTGCTACAATTACTTCAGTAGAGAAGGAATACATAATAGGCGTGTGGACAATTAGGCTGTTGAATGGATACGTTTGACAAGGTACGACTGCAATTTGTTACCCAGAGTTTCGCAGGAGACAACCTTTTTGAGAGGCTTGACTCTTGATGTTTTTGGTTACAAAAAATTCCGAAAGCTCAGGTCAAAAATTTTGCAGAGAACACTTTACCTTGTGACTATGTTGTGCTGGGTAGCAAAATAGAAATCAGAAAAAATGGTTGGAAATGGACTACAAGAAAGAATCGTCCAGCTTCACTTCACTACTACTTCACTCACTCACTCATTCACAAGGGACTTTTGGACAGGAATGGAACCGAGTTGAGTAATGAGCAAGTTGATGTTTAGAAAAGACTTGTCCTGCCTTGAGTGACCAACATAACCCAGCCCAGACTTGACTAGACCCAAGACTACTTCGAATATTTTATTTCTATTCGATTCGGTTCTACACAAAATATAAGCGCGTAGCGTCTAGAGTCCGAATTGTCGTCAAGAGAACGAACGCCTAAATAGTATATCTAAGCAATACTATTCAACGTCTAGCTGTAGCTGTAGGAAACACGTAGAAAGTGGCTGGCAGACTGCATAGCTCTAGGAATTCTCTAAGGTTGAAGCTCTGGACAGATAAATTGTGTGTGACGGAAGCTCCCGTCCCTTTTCAAAGTGCAGAGATGTCTAATTAATGAGGTGGTGGGTCTTTGTTGTGGGAAATGGTGGCAGTGGCACTAAGTGCATTGTGGGCATGAGCCCGTCATGACGTACGGTCACCTTAAGCATCAGCCTAACGAACACTAACTATCTCCTTAGCAAAGCTGAGAGTTCAAGAGACCTGCTAAATCCAAACGCCACTGAAAAAATTACCCGGGAGTTTTGCTTGCTTGCTCACACTGGGGGCACAGGCACAATCTGCGTCATGGTGATAGAGAAAAATCGTTTCTTGCCGCCCGACTTTCCCTGCCTGCCCTCATGACTCGCTTTCTCTGTTGACATTTTTAACTAAATTGCCCTCTCCTCAAATGTCATTCGTACCCATCAGTTTATTTTAAGCTATGAGTTGAGTTCAGTAAGGAAACCAGAGTAGCAACAAAATCGCACGACTGGAGTGCGCTAGCTTAGGGGTGAGTATCTTGCAGTACCACTAGGTTCCCTTGAGATAACCTCAACCTCAAGCCCTGACAGTTCAACCTTGAGTTTCAATTTGGCACTCAAGTTGGCAATCAAGCAGCTAAGACTTGGAAACTATTGCAAGTTCTCCAAATTTCATTGCAATTTTAATCGCACGCAGGTTTTGAAATCCAAAATTTTCACGAGTTCAGAAAACTTTGCAAAAAAACATAAAAATGATCCATCCAACCGAACCTGGGCCCACCAAGAAATTGTCCATGTAAAAATAGAAAGCCTTGAGTTTTGCTCCAACTCGAAATGCCGAGGCTACTGACTGCTGTGCCTATGACTGTGACTGAGGAGAAAGTAGTGAAAGTAGTGCCGTGCCGTGTAGTGCAGTAGTGAGCCAGAGGACCATAATTCTATAAGAACCACCCTGCCCTGTGACATGATTTTCTCACCAAAGTGTCTAGCCTAGCCTAGCCTAGTCTAGCCCTCCTTCCTTTTCATTTCTATGTAGGTTGTGGGAGCGACGAGACGACGACGAGTGGGTTCTCTCTCTCCCAAGTGCACTTCTTCTCCTACTCCTGCTCCTCCACGACCAAAGATTTAGTGTACCATCACTCTTAGTTTTCCAACACCAATTGTTTCGTCGCTTTCGCTTTCTTCCAGCACCAACCGACTACTTGCAACTACAAAACTACAACTTGCTCTGCCTCTGTCTCTCTCTCGCTCTTTTCCTGCACATTTACCCACCATAATTCCTTCCATCATGACAATGGGCACATCAAATGTCCAACGACTCAGGACAACAGTCGTGAGTCGTCCCGTCCTTTCTTTCTATTTAAACTTAGTCGAAAAACGAAGCCATACGAAGGAATCTACGAAGACCAACTTTTCCCCCCATTGTTGACAATTCCTTCCTTCCTTCCTTCTTTGAAATCAACTAACCAGCGAACCCCAATTAAGTATATAAATACATCAACGTTGCGTTCCGTCGCGTTGCGTTCCGTCGCGTTGCGTCACATGTGTATGTATCAATTCAAGAAAAGGCAACAAATTTATTAGCTTTAGTGAAACTCCTTCCGTCCTACGCCGCCGATGGCCGATGAATCAGATGTTGCTTGCTGCTTTGCTGTGCTGGGACTAAATCAAACAGTGACAACGTGCAATACTGTAATTAACAAGCGGGCGGGGATAACTTCTTACTCAAGTCACATGTAAGAGTTATACGACATACGCAGTCAGCCCATCCGTCGTCGAACAATCGGAGTCGGGAACAACTCACTCAACCCTGCACTTAAAATCATTATAAGAGTGTTTACACTCGACTCGACTCGACTCGAGTTTAAACTTTTGGTAAACATTCCAACGCTCATCACAACTACGGCAAATACCGCTGGGGAAGTAGTCCTTTCAAGTTATTGCGTACGATGTAGTGCGATACGATTACGATTACATAAAATGTTGAACTTGTCATTAAATCATCGTTTCACTGAATGAAACGAGGCATCAACGGCCGACTGCCGACTCTTTCAATCGATTCGATTCTAAAACCCATCAGCAGCTCAGCTCATGTGTGTATGTCTAAGCTAGCCAGCCAGCCTGCCCTGCCCTGTACTCATGTTATGTTTTTTGGCGTCGATGTCGAAGTCAAAAATCGAAATCTTGACTGCTTGCTCCAGAAGCATTAGCTGTCATCCAGCCATCAGCAAACCAGAGATACAAACAAATACATACAAAGACCCATTAGGACCCACAAGGAATGAGGTGGATATGCTAGGTTCTTTGCCTGCCTTGTCAATTTTGGAACACACTGTATTCTCGAACACTCGAGTTCGAGTCTGTAGCATAACTATCTGTGTATGTATGTAGTTGGTGACCTTTGACCTCTCTTGCCAAGAAGTCCTGAGTTTCTGTTTCTAAAACTATAAGACATACATTCGCAAAATCGACTATTGTGACTCTGAAGGAAGGAAGGAAGATGGGGAAGATGAGGGCGGCAAGGAATGGGCTAAGTAATGTACGTACACGTAACATGCCGAAAGGTCGTTCGATGTCGTGCCGGGTTTTTTTGGGACTTGAGTGTCATCATTGCGTGCATGCATTGGATTGCGTGGTACTGCATGAGCATATCGTTATCTCTCCTTTTGGTTGAGTACGTACACACGAAATTCATGAAATTGACTCACCGGGTTTTGTGCCCGCGTGAGTTGACGTCTCATTTTCAAGGGGCCCATTACGACTACGACCACGAATCGACTTGACTTGACTAGTTGCATGTACATACACATAAGAATTTCGGGAGCGGGTAGAAGGCAGGACGTATTGCACTGCACTGCACGCACATAAAAATCAATTGTGTGGGTCAATTATTCCGATCGATTACTGAAAGGAGCCGGCACAAAAACTCTAAGTACTCTCAGCTAGCTCACCATAATAGTAATCAATATTAGCAGTTCCATTCATGAAAAAAGAGAAGGAATTTGAGCCACATGAGATTTAAGATAAACCATGCGATGCGATGCAATGGAGAAAAATGAACAAAAGCAAAGCAAAGCCAAAACCTTCAGTTTTAAGAAAGTCTTAAAAGCTCGATGGAGGCAGTGCTAAAAATCAGAAGCAAAAAAGCGAAGCTAGAGACAAGGACAAGAAAAGACAAGGCACAGCACAGGCAAGGCAGACGATGAGAAGAAGACGAGCATGCATAATAGATTATTTGTAAGGCAAAGGCACATGAAAACACTCCAACAACTCGTCGGGAATGTCTTAAATTAAAGAAATAAGAGTCAACAATTCGACTACTACGGACTTCCTACTGAATATTCATCAAGACAGTTCAGTTCATCCCTCAGTTTTCCAAAAGGTTAGGCAGCCAGGAAAGCAGGACTCGTCGTGCAGTGCAGTCGACGTCGTCGCCGAATGCAAACAACAGAGGAGTCACTAGTCACTACATTTCACTTGTCATGCAGGACCTTTATTAGTTCAAATGGTGTGGTGAAAGTCCTTCTCTCCATGTCCAATTGTCAATTCACAAAACTACTTCCAATGCATGCCATGCAATCTACACAGACGACCAACTTTTAGCTCAATCAAAGCTCTGCCTGCTTCTTGGGTGAAGAAGCCAAGTACTTAGCTTGGCTGCTGTGAAAGCATCAGGCCCCTCATTAGTATTCAGACAAACTGTGGAATTTCTCAAGGACGAGAGAGAACCTGTGCTGTGTGCTTTCCGAACAAAGTGTATACGTACACTAGTGGCGCCATCTTACGGGTTCTCCCTCGGCCAACAAAAATTATACAGGTTCCTACACAGGTTGTACGACCGAACATCAAAACTCAGTTCCACATGCATTTGCAATCTCACAACAAACATCAATTAAATATACATACTTGACAACAGTTTTGACTATTTGGCGGAAGCTAGCTGACTAGATGGCGCTGGCAGCGGTGGAATGATTGGATAGCATATGACTATGTACATGAATGAGATACCAAGAAGGATTGGGTGGAGTGCGACATGTGTTGGTTGGGCTAAGTTCTACAATGGGTTTGAGGCGAGGAAAAGACGGGTCGGGTGGTTGGTTGGTTTGGTTGTTCTACTGATTGGCATAACATTGTCAACATGTCAACTAACTATGAGGCATGAGGCGGCTGGCGGCTAGGCTAGGCTAGTCTAGGCTAGGCTTGATAACTGACAACACACACTGCGACAGGTTGAGAGTTTGAAAGAGAGCAGTTTAAACTCACTAGTAGAATGGAGAGGAGCACGTGGGTGCTGGCCTCCGTCTCTTACAAGGGATTGTTCTCATCAGAGTCACATTAGTTGCATTGCGCACCTGGTACTCTGCAATTCATACACAGAGAGAGGGCAGAGTATGTACAAACCTCAGTATTCTCCTATTTTGGCCATTATTTTTTTTTACAGCAACAATCATTTTGTGAGACAACAACAACACTCATCTAACCAACTATAAACTCTATACATTTGCCTACAGTCCTTCCCTAAGGGACATCAAAAAAACATCAATCCATCCGGTTCGAAGGACCAAGAAATAGAAAATGCTACGAGCTCAAGGTTCCAATCACAACGAAGTAAAAGAGAAAGTCAGAGTAGTCACCTTTCTCCGCTTTCCTTTGAGCCTTTGCCTGCATGCCTTGCAAGGAGAGAATCAGAAACATTATTCCGGACGTCATCCTTGGGCCCAAGAAATGATCTGTTCTGTTCTGTCCTGCTCTGTTCTGTTCTGTTATCTATATGCATGAAGCGATGGGAAAGAGAGAGAGAGAAGCTCAAATGTCGGAAAAGAATGTCCACGGAAGTCGTATAATTTCCATCTGACAACAACAGACGGTTCCGTGGCCGTGCCGTGCCGTGTGCGGCGTCTATATTTTTTTCCCTCGATCTTCTTCACCAAAAAAGGAGGAGGAATTCGATTCTTTGGGTTTGAGCCGAGCCTGAGCCAGTACATGTAGTATGCGATTGTGATATCTATCTATCTATTGGAATGATACGTCGTCAGGCCAGGCAGGCAGGCTTTCGTTCGTTCGTAGGTTGGTTGGTTGGTTCCTTTCTAAGGCCCGAGACGAGCGGAGCTTGAGAGCAGACTTAGAGTTTGGAAGACCATCTTGGGTCCCATTTATGGACTCCTGTCGATCTCTAATGGCCATATTAATATCCCATCTATGTGTGAACTCAAAATGGTTCTTAATGCACTTACCCATCCGAACCAACGACTCAGCCGTAGCCGTGGCCCCAACTTTGCTACAAACTTTCCTTGCCCTTCTTCCAACTTTCTACATCCATACATACCTTTCACTACACAACTCAGCCCTGCTCTGCTCTAGACTTCCTGTGAGATTTCCTCATCCAGTAATACCAATGCAATACCAATGCAGTGCTATGCCATTGAAATGTCGTTTTCCCGACTCTAAACTCTAGGGTTCGCGTTATGCTTTGTGAAGAATTACTTGGAGAGAGCCAGAGAGCATTTACATTTACATTCAAAAAGATTTAATATATTTCATGACTCATACGCAACGTACGTACGTACGTCATGACTTGTCATCCTCACATCAAATATCTCTGTTCTGTCCTAATGCATGCAAGCAGGCATGCAGGAGATGGAGATGGGAGCCTTGGCTGCCTCTGCATCAAGTCTGTCCGTCTGTCTATAATTCACTCTACGACCCATCTCTTGATCACACTTTCACATAAATCAAATTCTCAACAAAAAAAAAGAAGTGTCTTTTGTACTCTCAAGACATGTTGACTTATGGCTAACTTAAGTACATATTTCTCATAACAAATTTCCCAAACAGTCAAATACATTTTCGATACATCGACATGTTTGTATTTATGTAGAGTTTGGACGGACAGTTCCACTTATCCCTCACGACTTTGAAAAATGCTCAATTTGTCAAGTTCTCAAATTCGATTTTGATATTATGTAACACGCATTTCATTTGCATACTTTACTCAGCCCGCACAAATAAAACCTAGCTCCATTTTAAACATATGCCGTTGGTTGGTGTTCAACCAAAGTTCCAAATTTGTCGTCGTGGTTTAGTATGTATGCATTGCTTGCTTACGTTCGCTTTTTTAACAAGTTTGCTATCGCTGCTACAATTTACTCGCACTCTTACTCTTCCCATGAATTTCGAAATAACAAAAGATACTTTTGCTCGCCTTGAGTTTTATGCATGCATGTATGGGACGTTGGAGTTGGAGTCAAAGTTACTTTAGAAAGTATTTTTAGTAGATTCTCTTTGATGAAAAGCTTAAAGAATTGGAGAAATGGAGAAAAGCACGTTCTGTTCGTCTGGTCTGACTGACACAGTGCAGTGCAGTGCAGTGCTGGCTGGTACAGCTCTGCCTGCCTGTCTGCTTGCCTCAGCGTCTTGTTCCTAACATTAACTCGTCACATTTTAATACATACATGTGTGCCAGCCACACTTGTTTGTACTCATGTATGATTCTTAGAATAAAATATCAAACCCCCGAAGCCCGAACCAACAATCATTCAAAAGAGTCGTCTTTCGTGTCGTCTAGCCAAGAGCTGCCTGCACAGCACAAGCATTGCAAGTAAATTGCTGACTGGCTCAGTTTTCACTCCAAAGTGAAAGCCAGCTTCGTCAGCTTGGCGTGGGTTTGCCAATTGAGCAACACCAAACCAATTGAGTTACTAAAATAGAAACAGACGAACTCGTTTAACAGCCCATACCCTACCGACCGTCGTCCGTCCGAGTTTGAACAGTCCAATTATATTTCATACATAACTTGACAAAAAATTGGCCTAATTCATGCAGCCAAACCAATTTCAGTTCCTTTCCTTAGCGCAGCACCCTGAATAGTAGATTAGCACGTTTAAGTTGGACTGTGTCGTGCTTGGGCGACTTGGACTTGGACTTCGAACGAACGGACAGGCAGGCCGGACTCTTCAGAAAATACATGTAAGTCTTCACATCTCTGAGAGAAGAATAAATAGAAAAAAAAGCCCGCGTTTTGTGTACTTTTAGTCGGAGAAAGATGGAGAAAGCAGCTCTGGAAGAAGTAAAAGCTTGCATTGCATGGCCTGGCCAAACACCACCATTTCTTTACGCTCTTTTAGCTGGCTAGCCAGCCTGGGTGGGCCTAGTCGTAGGATAAGCAGTAGTAGCAGCAGCAGCACATGGGGCCAATTGAGAGTTGGTGGAAGACGGAGGGACAAAAGCTCTTCAAATACCACGGACACTTTAGGGACCTTTCGGACGGAGTACCTACCGAAACAAAAAAAAACGGGCAGCCTAGTCTAGTTCCAGCTCTAGTTCTCGTCTGCTTTCCCTATAATGGATGTCTGACATTTGCTCACTAACAAGGGACCCAAAAGCCTATTTATGTATTTTCTCCAGTGAGCCAACACAATCCGTTCGTTTCTTCTTCTTTTTTTCCTTCCTTCTTCACCACTTTCTTCCTTACTGTACTGTGCTGTACTGTCTCTTCACTTTCATTCTCAGGGACGACGATGGACGGACACGACACTGCCATGCCATGCCGTGGCAGGAGGACCGGGGCTAGTAAGGCTAAGGCTGAGAACTTATCGGGTCGGGTCTGTTCTCCAGTCCAGGGACCATTAGGGTGCAAATGGAGATGTATAAGTATCATTCTATTTTCAGCCCAATCCTACCTTCCTGAACTTATGCAATGCACAACGCACTTGATCTCTCTCCTCGTTTGAGGAACCAACTTTTGCAGTCGCCTTCGTCTAACCCAAGTTTGGGTTGGGATCAAGTCAAGAATTTCGTTTTTTTCTAAAAACAATTAACAATGTATGGGTGGGTATCGTCACCAGCGGTGGGGCTGCGCTAACGGACGTCCAATTCCATAAAAAAAACATAACTAAGAAACGAAATGAAATGAAATGAAATTGAGGTTGGGGTTGAGTAAGCCAAGTTGAGTTGAGTTTGACGCTTTCACAGTAAAACGAATAATAAGGCTGGCTGGCTAAGAATACATGAGAATGAGCAGCAGAACGAAAAAAAATGGATGGAATAGAATGGATCCATCAAGTTGTAGACACTACTGTCAAGAGTAGTAAGATGCGTCAACTCAATTCAAGTGAAAGTCTTCTCTCAGTTTTCTCTACTTACCTACCTACGTACCTTCGTCTTCGTCTTTCTCAGCCAGCCAATTTCTTATATCTACACATTATTCAACTCTACGCTACGTACGTAAGGTCCGTAGGTCCGTTCGACTGACTCATTCCGCCAACTCGACCCGACCCGGCCCAAAACCCCGCAAAGTCCATATGTGTGTACGTACGTAGGAGCTATCTATGCAAACTAAGAATACGGATGCCCTGCCTGCCCGAGTTCATCTCAATTCAAAAAAAAATGAAAGAGAGAGAAAGTCTAGTCTAGTATAGTCTTGGACTAACTTTCCCCTCCAAGACGTGGAAAAAAATTGAGAGAAGGCAGCAGCTCTTAAGCATTCCCTGAGTCTGAGCCTTACGTACATATTTTCCTTCAACAATTTCATTCTCACAATAATTTTAAGATAAATATTGACTCGAGGCCGCCGTTTTCTTCTCTTCTCACCAACCAACTCCATTCACCACTCTCACTTTGAGTGTCACACTCAAGGTCTCGAGGGCCAACCGATGCGATAGTGAAGCCATTTCGACCCATCCGTCCGTCAGTCCATCTATCGCTGAATTTTATGCAAGCAATGAGTAACCAACCGCTGCGCTGCTCGCTTCATTTCATGTGTTGCTTGCTTAGTAGTGGGGTATGAAAAATTCAAGTTAAATACCAACGAGCTTGGTTCTGGCTCTGGCCACGACTCAACCGGTTAACAAATAAGAATCAAAAGTAGCACAGTGCGAAGTGTGAAGTGCTTGAAGCTTGGTTCTTGGCTTCTGGCAAAAATCTAAAGCTCGAAGGCAAAATTGTCCAGAAACTTTGCATTGCAATGCATTGCATTTAGGGCAAGTAAATTTTTGTTAAACTGGACTGGACTAGTCGCTCGCACCAGTAACTCTTATCTTAATTCACCGACTTGAGTTTCGTCGCCCATAATAATGCAAATGTCTAACTAGTAAGTAGACTGGACTGTAGAGTCCAGTCAAAAGAAATTGACCATGTATGTTTTCCTAGTCGTAGTCGTTGTCGTAGTCAGACTCTAGTCGAATCTAGGCCAGGACACAGTTGGTCACTCTACTCTACTGTACTCTAGTCCAAGCCCAAACTGCCTGCTAATGGTCACACTCCCCAAAACTCAATTCCTAGAAAGAACCTTAGCCCAAGCCCAAGCCCAAGAAGGGAAAGCAAAAAGTATTTTTGATAGTCCTCTCCTGTACTTATAGACATGAGCAGCAAGCACAATCGTCTCTAGTCCCACACAATGAAAGAGTAAATTTGTTAGCAGTAGACCCTAGCACTGGCAGCACAACCAGCCCTGCACTCCTGAAATCTGCGTGTCTAGTTCTGAAGTTGACAAATGAGATGTTCTCTAACTCCCAGCTAGCTGCTAGCTCTGGCTCTAGCTACATGCGCTTCAAGCTTTCCAAATTAAAGTCTGGCTCTGGACTGGATGCATACTTACATGTATGTTTCTGTTGCACACACTCATGTACGACCCCAACATTTGTGTATACTCTGCATACGTACGTACGTACGCACGTGTACAAAATGCATGAGTAACTGACTTATATATTTTGTATTTTATGCATGTATGTATGCATAAATAGGTCGTCGAAATCAGGGGCCTGCATGATGATGATGTTCATACACGCTAAGACTATACCTAAGACTAAATTTCAACGCTGTGACTGTGACTGTTCTCCTCAACAAATAAGTCAACTGCACTGCAACGCACTCCACTGCAAGCAACTCTCGTCCCGACCCGACCGACGACGACGACTTCATTCTGACAAAGACAACGATGACGACGACAACGCTGCTTTCTTCACTCATTCAGAATGGAAACCATTCAAAATCAAAACAGAAGGACCAGTCGCCACAGCACAGCGGCGGCTGCTGCTTTCTCCATTAATACACACAAGGAAACAGGAGAGAGAGAAAGTCGAATGTCAACCTGAACCAACCCAAACCCAGCCAACAACCATGCATGCTTTTCTCCCACTAATTATGTATCAAAGCTTTTCTCCATTCAGCCCCTCAACCCTCAGCCTTTGACTCTCTTCAATTCACTTTCCACAAATTGACATGAGTTGGTGGAAAATTTTCTACTTTCTCCAATCCGAAAACCAAAATATGCGTGCAACTTTTCATGCCAAATTCCTGCAATAAACTGTGACTGTACTGTATGTGAAGTGTCCTCTCGGAAGGGTCACCTAGAAAGGTGACCGCCGACCGAATGTTTGTGAGTAATTTCTTAGTACATGTATTTTATGTTAGACACAGACGCATCGCATCCATGGAGGAGTTTCGGAGAAAAGAGTCTCTGTCGTGAAATAGTTACGAAAGCAGCCCACCTGCCCACCTTCCTGTGTATTTTCTCACCGTCCATCGTAGTCGTAGTCGCAGTGCTTGCTGCTTGCTCGGTCGGAGAGCCTAGCCCTAGCCCCACATGTTTACAAACTCAATGCCGAATTTCGATAAGCCTTCACTGCTACAACTTCTACCCCAAGAGTGGCAGCGAGTAGCGAGTAGCTGGCTAATGTATCGCCATGACCGACCAAGTCGACGGTGGTGGTGCTCCTCCGTCAGTTCAGTTGAGACAGACAGACACATAGTCAAGGAAACCAAGGAACACAACACATCATTCTGAACAGGTCATAAATCTCTTTTAGGGGAACGCAGACTTTCTCTCTGACGACGACGAGGACGAGGAGGACTCCCACAACTACCCGCCAGTGTCACTCCATATCTTTGACGGAAAACAACAAAAAGACCTTCCGAACTCCAGCTCAAGCTGGCCATGATGCCCTCTTAGAACAAAAGGCCACTTAATAACGTCACATTCAACCAAAACCTCAGCATTTCAAATGCAACGCAACGTGTTCTCTTTGAAAAGGTCATCTCCTTCCCCCACCCAAATTCCACAGCACAGCACAGCCAAAGCATAGCTTAGATTCAATGAATGTTTAATTGGGTGTTAAAATCCTGTACTGATTTGGCTAAAATCGTTCTGCTCGATTATTCACTCGCTGGTGGCTGCGCTGCTTTGCTTTGCTGATTTGTAGTTTGAGCACATCTGGAGGATGACAAAAGGCAGCCATGGAGGGGATTGCAATAAAATGTTGAGGATTTGTGGAGAGAGTGAGTGGAAAGAGCTGGGCTTGCATATTGATGGGTGGCGCTCGTAAGTGTTCTATGTATGCATGGATGCAAGTATTCAAGGAGGTAGTCGTGAACGGAACGTGTGAATGATTCATTAATGATGTTGGTGTCTTTGCAGTGCAGAGCTCTGCGTGCATATGCATACATATAGAACAGCAGAAAAAACACAATGAAGACGTTGTTCAAGTCCTACAAGAGTTCTGCTACGAGTTCTAGCTCTCCTTGTAGCAGTCGTAGTCGTCGTCGACGGACGGACGGACTAGGACGGCATTTGTTGCAGAAATGTAGAATGAACCTACTGTAGAATAGAAATTTTGTATGTACTTCTAGAGCTGTAGTTGGAGAAAATTCAACACCAACCAACACTACGTACTAGCACCATCGAAACGGCCCAGCCCGGCCCAACCCAACCCGTCGTCTTTCTGAAACGTCATACATCAAAATCAACCAAGGAGAAAATCTTCTCTGACTCAACCCACACCATCCAGTACATACATAGTCTGTTCCTGCTAGGCTCCGATGACTGACTCTGTTCTGTGTTCTCAAACACGTTCGTCCGTCCGTCCGAGTCGAGAACTCTTCTACTACTTTTGCCTTGCCTTGCCTTGGATTCCCCTCTTTCCATTTTCTCTTTTGCTTTTTCTGGTCTTGGAACGGGAAACACAAGAAAGACAGCATCAGAGTAGTAGGGCCAATGGATTTTGAAACTGCCCTAGCCCTATCCCTAGCCCTATCAATGCATGCATGCACAAAACATCTCACTTCCCCATTCTTCTTCATTCCCTTTGCGTTGCCATTGCTTTCCCCTGCCTGTGCCAGCTTATTATAGCTATCTACCTACCTCTGTGTATTATTTATCTATGTCATCCCTTACGTAACATACATTTTAGTTTTTAGTCTCCGATTTTCTATTCACAACCAGGACGAGAATGAGGGCGAGAGCAACCAATCTCCAGCAAGAGCATGACTCTGACTCTCTAACCGTCGTCTAAACAGAGGGGCGGACGGCTATTCCGCTATTCTCAAGGATTTTGAGTAATAAATCAAATCCAATCACTCCATGTGTTTGTGTGGTGTGGTGTGGTGTGACCATTCCATATTCTCGTGTCAATTATCAAGTAGTAATTCATCTTGGATTGGATCGCATCGGATTGTGTTTGATGCAATACAGTACATGATACAAATTGATGCAAAAAGGCAGGCAAAGACTTCCGGAGTGCATCTGGGCCCTCTTATCTTTTTTAGCCCTGACTTCGAGCCACGATGCCATTTAACTGAATTCAATCATTTCCAAAAAAAATCGGCACCTGCTTGCTTGCTCCCTGACTCAAGAAAACAATCAAGGTAGTAGTAGTAGTACATTGGCCATTAATCGGACTCTGACTCTGAGAGTTCATTTGACTTTGTCAAAAGTTAAAAAAAAAGAATGATCTATTTAGTGGAAATGGAAGTGAAAGTGGAGCGACTCTTAGATTCGCCATTACAGCTAGCTACACACCCTCCTTGCAACTATTAGGAATGTATTCCACACTTTTTTCTACTTTCTCCTCATTTGGTGGAAATGAGCTAGCTGCTGGCTGCTAGCACGCACTTCTAGAGAACTGAGAGCCACCCAGAGAGATTCATCCACCCGACCCATCCATTTGATCACAATCTGGATGATGAGAATGAGACGAGAAACCTCATTTCAATTCTTTCTTTTCTCTTCGTCTTCTCCGATGCATGCCCGCTCCCACCTTCCTCTTACTCTCACCACCATCATCACCACTAATTCAAAATTGCCTTTGTGCTGCGTTAGTCGGGTACTTGGAACTTCTAACCTCTCACTCAATTCTTCCACTTGTTTCATCAGAGCAGAGCAGAGTCCGTCCATTCGATCTTTAGTGTAATGACTGCGACTACGACAGCCAACTTTCGATTGCTTCAAGGCAAGCAGACAGGCGGGAGGGTTCAGCTTCAGAATCCTTTTCTTCGCCGCCGCCGCCACTGCCTAAATGTCTCGTCTAAAATTCGACACTAACTTCATTGTTGGAGAAAGTTGGTGCACATAGTACACAAGATGACTCAAACTGTTCTTATTTGGACATATAATAGGACATGTAAATATCAGGCCAGACCAGCCAGGCAAAGCAATAGTTGAAGTTGAGTATCTAGTCTGTGTCTGTGTGTGTCCCCTAGTCAAGAAAATGACTCAATTAGAACTAAGCTTTGAAAATCTCAGAAGAGACGAACGAACGGGACGGGAGAAGACACAGAGAGAGAAAGCGGTGAAAGAAACCGGGGCTTAGAAATTATACATTCCTTGACGAATTCTACAAACGCAGACGACGACGAAACATGTGTCATGAGGGTAGGAGTAGTGAACATATTTACATAGTCGTCGTCGTCGTCAGAGGCCAAAACTACGTACTTCCCTTCTCACTTGTAGTTAACCCTTTTCCGTCTTGTAAGTTTTCCTCGCACCCTCATCTTTTTCTCCTTCCTTCCTTCCTCTCTCTAGCACCCGCCCCGCCCTGCCCTTGGCGAATGCCCTTCCGAAATTTCGTGTCTGTCTGTCTGTCTTTCATCCGTGCAATGCAAACCACGATAATGGGTTGAAAGTTGAAGGGAGAAAATATTGTAGGGACAGAGAAAATATCCATTGAATTACTCATGTACATTACATTACACGCTAGTGACTAACGACTATGACGCTCCAAATCCTTTACGAACCACATATTTTGATATTTTCTAAATATCTACACACACACCACACTCACACATCACAGTATGCCATCGCAATCCCAATATCGAATTCGGATGGCTAGGATTCAAGACATACAACATGCATACATAGGACAACAACTCCACCAAGTCCTTCACTGCTCCACTACTTTCCCATAAAACATTAGATCCGCTCTTCAACGTAAGCCTTGTCAATTCTATGCTAATAAAACTGAACTCCGCCGCTCCCCGGTTTATGAGCAGCGAGCCGGCATTCCATTCCATTCCGTTCCATGGTTTTATTCTTGTCAACTCCTCGGCTCAACTCTCATTTTTAACAGCCTACGAAGCCGCGTACGTACGTTCGCTGCTAAGAACAATCGGAGATCTCCTCATAAAACCTTCCGCGACGAGACGACGACGACAGCCATCAACCATGTAAAATCAACCCTTTTATTTTCTTGGGATCAAGAGCGGTGAGCAGAGCAGAGCCTAGCAGAGCACTACTGGCCCAAGTTTTGTTCTAGAAATGAAGCAGTATGGAGTACGTCGGAGTGAGTGGAAAATGCTTTGCTAGGGGTCCTCTCCTCGGCCCAATACTTGGAATGTATGAAAAGTAAATAGGAAGGACAATACAAATTTTGCAATTCTAATTATGTTGCCTCTTTCTCCTGAAGCCTGATGCTTAGCTTTCACCTGTCCTGTCCTGTCCTGTCCGTGGGCAAAGTAACTCGTCGACTGAATTGGTTGCTTACACAGCGAACCCAACTTGTAGCTACTAGAGTGGTGAGTGAAGGAAATTTAAAATCAATAAGACAAGACAAACTTTGCCCGCTCTGTCGTCCTATTCCTGTACTTTTATAACCCGGGCTTTATCAGAAGAAGACGAAGACGACGAAGGGACGACTGATTGACTTGCCTTGCCTTGCCTGCTTGAGATGGATGGATGGCAAGTAGTGTCTGTACACAAACTCACCTAACCTCTCTGACTTGTTATTTGCTCATATAAATGTAAATACTCTAGAGACACGCTCTTCTTGGACTTTTTTTTAACAAAACAAAACACAAGCCCAAACCCACTCCAGACTGTAGGGTACATTAACTACTTTTTTGGACATACGTATGTATCGTACATGGGTTGCTCTCTGGTTCTTGAGTTTGAAGCTCCAACCTTCCAGGCTTGGCATAACTTAGCCAGGCCAGGCCAGGCCATTGATTAGTATTCAAATTTTTAGAAAATATATTGAATCCGAACGGCAAGGCGGGTCCGACTCCGACGACTCCGACGACTTGAGAGTACATACAAAACACAATTAAGTAACTCAAGTTCCCAGCTAACCCTGCCTGCCTGCCTGACTAGCACTACAATATTACATTAGTGAGAGACTAGAAACTAGAAAACCAACCAGAGTAATTTATCGGGCTAGAAAATTTTAGAACTCTCAACTCCCAACCAAACGAGGTACGGAACAGGAACAGACTTAAGAAATGTTATAATTAAAACGGGAGCGAGTGTCTCGGAAGAGAAAACAACAAAGATTCACACCAATGCAAAGCAACGCGACTCCTTTCTCGAGTCAGTCAGTTCGTTCAGTCAGACTGGCTGAAAATGCAAACAAAATTTCCAAGAAGGAACCAAGGAGCACCTCAGCAGAACCGAAGAACGAGTTTAGATTAATGACCCAGTTTTAGTCATAATTAGATTATTAAGACAAGACAAATGTGTGTTGGTCTACCGCGCTTTGGGTATTTAGTTACTACTTTTACCTCTCTCTCCCCAAGCCCAAGCTCAACCCAACCAAAAATTGCAATGCCCAAAAATACAGAAAATCTCTACAATATGACAAACAATGTGCTTGTCATATTATATATACTAGCGTCACTGTAATGAAAGATTGAATTGAATAACTTTCTTGTTCTGTCTGTACAAAAAAATTTGATCAGTCAAAAGTGTGCGGCACGCTAACATGTCGTAACATGTTCGACGTCCAGTCAAATATTGCCAAAATTAGCGCCATATTCATAAAGGTCCAGGTCTGACCCAACAAGAAAAAATTGCTGGTGGCCTTTCTACACTTTCTCCACTGCTGCTGCTGCCAGTGCTTGTTCACTCATCGATAACTTGTATAAGTGCAATTTGGCACATCCTTTTTTCCCTAGATTTCTTTTATAGCTCGTTAGGTGAATTCAAAAGTTTTTTTTTGAAGCCGAAAGGAAATAACCTTTTCCTGTCCTTACATACGCACATCCATTGCATACATAGCCATTCGTAGGCTACGACTACGTACTATTAAGCTGAGTCAGGCCGCTGACTCTGACTCCAGATTGGACTTGGGCTTTAAAACATGAATATGTTGTAAGAGTAGTGGCAGTGGCAGTGGCGTGGATTGGATTGGATAGTCTAGAGAGGTAATAAGGGTCATTGGCGGTTGGCCACGTTTCTCTACTTCTACTTCTCTGCTCGCCAACGCCGTCCAGTTTCGCCTTGGCTTGGCTTGGCTTGGCCAAGGCGAAAAAAATGTGAAAGTTAGAGGAACAATAATAAGGGAAAGGATGCAGTCGAGCGTGAGAAAGGTACACATAAATGGACTACTCCTTTTCTATGAACCCTAGCTGACTAAGCTTAGGAAAACTACGTACGTACGTACGATTCAAGACTGCTACTGCCACTGCCACTGCTACCCGGCAACGGGAATGGGAATGGGAATAGCTTATAGCTTTACCACTCGGGAGCAGCTAGCACAGCAGAGAAATAGCGGGTAGAATAGAAAACTCCTGGCCATGCATGCATGGTACGACTGGACACAGGAGAGAGTGAGGTTTTAATGGCCTCCACCATGCATGATGTTAGAAGTTGGAGTTAGACCAGAGACCAGACCAGACCTTATGGAAATATGCCTAATGCTGCTAGCAAGCAGACTAGCTACATTATTTTATATCTACTTCACTCCAAAAGGCAAGGCTAAGGCTCTATGCCAAATTTTAAATAGTTACCAGGCTAGCCTAGCCATAGACCAGCCTAGTCCCCTTGTCTTTTCACCGACTCTAACGGAAGTAAGTATGCCCGAAGGATCCTCTAAAACTTTTAGACCACGCATGAATTTATATGGTTAAAGTTGGCGTTAATTTCAACCTCAATTTTAGAATTAGTAACTGCTTGCTGTTTGCCGATTTTTTTAAAAAGGGGTCAAAGTTCACGAGTTGATTTTGATAGTGGTTGTTTGCAGTAGTGTCAGAGTCAGAGTCAGTGTCAGAGTGAGGTGGTGTGGTTTGTAATTTGATTTTTGGAAAGAACTACCACAACCACAAGGGAAGGCTAGACAGACACTTGGCTCTAAAAGTTCGGGCTCTGCTCTGCCTCGCAGAAACCTGTTTGTATGCATGCATGCAAGACTTTTGAAATGAGGTTGGCTGGCTGGCTGGTCGGAGCGAGGCCTATAATAAGCCTGCTCCGCTCTCCGCTCCGACTTTCTTTTTCTGGAGAAAGCAGCAGCAGCCTCAAAATGTAACGTCGTCGGACTTGCCTGCCTCTCGCCTCCCCGTTTTCCTTCTACTACTTCTGCTTCTGCTTCTACTCCCTAAGAACACAAAGCTTTAAACAGCAATTGCTGTCATCCACAAACTCTGTTCCTTTGAATGCAATGATTAATGACTTTCTCCGTCTCCTATGTGCTTCTTCTATGCACAGCTCTCTACAACCAATCTACGCATCGTATCGCGTATAAGGGTGCTAAGGACCTAGCCTTTCAGGCCACCATGCCATACTATTCAGGTTGAGCTACACAACACATATGTATTCTGTTGTGTCCTTGTACTTGTGTAACACCACCACTCACTTCCCGACTCTGACTTCCCTACCAACACAACACAACCAAGCTAAGCCAAGCAAAAGCAACACAGATTCCTATTTATGAGCTCCACAATCCAAACTGTCTTTCTCATGTTCTGCTTCAGCTTCTTGTGATAAGATCAGCAGTGCGGTGGTTCAAAAAAGAGTCATGCCTGCCTCATGCATGCCCTTCTTGTGTGTAGCTTTGGAATTAAGAAAAATTAAATGATCACTTCCTGACTGGGACTTCAGTTCCTACATGCATGGGCTTGACGACACGAGTTTCGGTTTTGTATTCCAATGCAATGCTACGCTTCATGAAAACTTTTGATTCGGAATTAACAAACCGACTGGAACTGGGTGGATTGCGTCTGTTTCTGGCTAATTAGTACATATTGCAACGAAGTCAAAATTTGGTGAGCAAATAGCTCATTTCTGTAAGATGGTTTGATATCTCGATAAATAACAGATACATATTTCTGAGAACCCCCCTTACCCCGGCCACCCATCCAGCAAACAATTAAGTTAAGTAAGCCAGAGCCAGCCTACAAAATTTTAATTTATATGAAGCCATGCTGTATTCCTGCCTCATTCACCGATTCTGATTGTGGTGAGTGAATGAAAGCAGCGAGCTGACTAAGTAAGTGCTCTGGCTCTACATTAACTATCCCCATTAAAAAATTACAATATTTATGCACACTTCAAAATCATCAGGACAGAATGAGTGAGGGATTTTAGCCAAAGTGAAGAAATGAAACGTCAAAATAGAGCAGCACCAGAGCCGTGCTTTGGTGCGGTGCGGTGCGAGTACGAGGAGACAGCTCTGTTTAATTAGTGGTATGAAGAGGTAAAGACAACGTGGAGCACAGAACACACCCCGACTACATACTTTACATTTGGAGAGAAAATTAATAAAATCAAGAAAAGTATGTTTTTGTGAGGGAAAGAGGAGCAGAGGAGAGGAGAAATATAATGAAACCCCAAGAGTACTTGTCTATAGCTTTGGCTCTAGCTCTGGCTCAAAAGAAAGGCGGAATCTATATTAAAAACAATGTAAGGAGGTATTAGCCATTTATTAGGTTGTGGGCCTAGACGGATTATGTAAGAACTGGAGTGTAATAATAGGGGGAAAGACTCCTAACCAACCAACCAACCAGTCTGCCTGCCTGCCTGGCTAAAAACCCGGGTAACAAAAAACCCACAAAACTGTACATACGTATGTATGTACAGTACGGGCACACAAGAAGAAGTGCATTTAGTCTGCAAGCAAGCAACTCTTATGAACAAACACAGTACAGCACAGCACAGCACAAGTAGCAGTAGTTTCATCATACTCTCTCTGCTCTGCCTCTGCTGTCTCTAATGAAAATGAAGTCTGTCCTGTCCTGTCTAAAATTGAGTAACAAGAGATATAGGGTCTCTACACACATCTAGAGCTACACTCTACTAGCTCTATACCTCTAACTCTGCTCTGTATTTTCTCAAAACCCCCAAAAAGTAGTTAAAAAAGCCAAAACTTTCTCCATTCAAATGTTCCTAGAAAAAGTTGTGAGATTTATTTTTATATACAAATAATACTTTGTACTACATACGTATGCTGCGCACTACTCAAACCTGTCTGTCTCATTAAGCCGCCGGGAGGAACGGAACGGATTTAATCACTTTCACCAATTAATTACTTCCACTGCTTGTACTCATATCAATTATGTTCTAGTCTTTCTGTTCTTTTCAGAATTTCGAAATTCATCTCAATCTTGTCATTCATCAAAAAAAATGTTGTCATTTCTAGACATCTCTGCTTTTCAAAAATCTTCGAAAGAGTCGCCAGTCTAGTCAGTCACTCAGTCTCAACTTGTAACTATTCTGCCTTTCTACCCGCCCGTCGCAATCTTGCTCATTAAATTTTAGAAAGAGATACTTTCTCCTGTCCTCTCTTCTCATCTCTTTCTTGACGAAGGAAGATTGGCGACGAGTGCCTCGCTTGTATTGCCTTGCCACCAAATCTATTGAAATGAAACCGACCAGACCACACAACCAAGGTGCTAGAAAGTTAGTCGTTCGTTGCTTGCTGTTCTTTGTAGTCGAGTTGACTTGAAACTGTATGCATGCATGCGGATTTTTCTTAAGCCCGCCCTGCCTGCCCTCCCGACGTCGCTCAAAACCAATTTGAAATCAACAATAACAGTCAAGTAAGAACGAACGGAGGAGCTTCGCTGCGCTGCAAAGTTTAAGGAAGGTTCAGTTCAGTGTTCAGTTCTTCTTTCACTTTCTCAAGACGCCAGGCCACATATACATAAAGACTTTCTTCTCTCTCTCGCTCTCTCAAAGCTCAAAGTGGTGAGAATCTCATCGAGGACAATGAAATGAGTGGGTTATATGATAGAATAAACTTTTAAGAGCCTCGAGGAATTAATCAATACCCAAATTCACCTGCCCTGCCGCCGCTGCCGCCGCCTAGGACGACCTCATACTTCATCCCTCCATGTATTTTTCCCCTCAAAAAATCTCTCTTTCCCACCTTCGCTTAGCTAGCACTAGCTGAGCTGTGTTTCCAATTCACACCTTTTTTTATTATCATGTCTTCTATTCTCATTTTATATTTGATCGGAAACAACGCCCGACTCCGACTCCCGCACCCGTGATCCGAAATTACATTTTGTTAAGTCACCCACCTACCCCCCCCCCCCCTCCCCCCAACAAAATTCTCTCTAGCAAAAACAAAGCTAAAGCCAAACCTAAACTTTGCACGCCCGCCCGACTTCCACTCTAAAAAGTAGTAGGCCATCAATTCTATAAATTAAGTGAACCATAAAATTTTCAAGTACTTGTGTTCTCATGTCTGTCATGTAAACTCAAATTAGGAGGGACCAAGCACAAGTAGTGTGGAGTGTCGTGTCGAGTCTTCCTACTAAACCCCAGGTTTACCGCCCGGAAGTAAAAAAAATCTGATGTTTGATGTAAAAGGAGCTTTACACAGTTCAGGAAGCAAATAAAGAGTTTATTACATTTTAGCATATAAAACAAGAGTTTAGTTACCAAAATCAGACAGTGGGGTGGGGGGTGGGGGGTCTTTGTTTTGTGACTGCCAACACTGCCCGTACTACTTACTTACTGCATATTGAGGACGGACGGACGACTCTGCTCATAATCATAACTTTTAGATTTCCAAATGCACCAGAGCTTCTCTTATTTCATTTCCAGTCAACCAAAGAAACTGCTGGAAATGCTGGAAAAGCTGCTAGCTTTTCGGGTTCGGGTTCGAGTTTTTGCCCCAAAAACCATGAATCCTCATTCAATTCCTAGCAGACTGGAAAGCGAGAGAAAGTCTTGGCTTAATAGTCCATTTTAAGCACCCATTTCAGGAGGAAGGAGTAGTAGTCGGAGTACAAGCAAGCAAAGAGTTGGGGCCTCCATCAAAACTTTGCCAACACGAACTCTGCTGCTGCTGCTGGTGCTAGTTTGGGGCTCAATTCACCACCGACTGACTATAATGTTCTACTATGTACGCTCGTACGTACCATAGGAAAGAGCGGTACTACCATTCACCACTTTTAGTGTCATTTCGACTACTACTACTGCAAGGCAAATATTTCCTGTAGTGTAAAACATGAGAGAAAGTATTCATCCTCATTCCATAGATTCAATGCAATGCAATGCAACGCAACTCAACTCAACTCAATGCAATGATGTATGAAAGGTGATAAGACGAATCAAGCCTGGCATGGATCGCATCTCTCCGAATTTGTTTCTAAAACATTGCAAGCGAGCAAGCCCTTCACTTCAAAAACTTCAAACCACCTCAATGCACTAAACACCCTAGCTCTTTCCAGAAAAAAAGAAACACGAATTCACACGTTTTTATGCACAGAGTGTGAGTCAGTCAGTTGAATACGTACGTACGCAGGCTGAGACTAAAACTGAAAGACAGACAGGACAGCCCAGGATTCTATTCAAGCTGAAGAGTTTACAGAATTTCTACTGTGCAAAACAGGTAGGATCCTAGCGTCTAGCACACGACCAAGGCACACTTGTGACTTGTCCTCCTCGACTAGACAAACTCGACGTATCTAAATCCACGAATGAGTGGGTTATCTCTCCGATCAGATCAACTGAATGAGTAAGTAGTAGTGCAGTGCCGTAGCAGTAGTCCATTTGAAGTCTTCATTTCCGCAAGCAAGCAAACTGCAAACCCTCATGGCCACATTCCAACTTTTTCTTTAAATGTAAAACATTGTTCGTCTCATTACGATTTCGAAACGAAAATTCGACTCTCGACACGACTCTGTGTTTTTGGCTCTCAACCTCGATCTAGCTTTTAAGGCAAGGCTTTTGGCTTGGCTTGCTCTTCTACCAATTTCAAAGCGCCATTTTGAAGTTGTTTTCTTGCTACGTAATTCCTCGCCATTTTGGGGCAAGATTTCTCCAGCCATACCAGCTATACTATGTGAAACAAGTTCATTGTTTCCTTAATTTGGAATAGCTAAAAATGAGAACTTGCTGCTGCCATGGTAACTAAAATCGAGTTTGTTGTCCCGGCCCGTTTACAAGTGGGACCAAACTAACAACAAACCTACTTTAGTTGCCATGGCGAAAAGAAGGTTCAAAGTTTGACATAGTTTTGACCTGTCGTCTAGTCTAGGAACCGTGGCTACACCAAGCTTTGTTCGTGTAGCGATCGTTTGAGTACGGAGTTGTTTTAATACTTGCTTTCACTTTTCCAACATTGCTTATTTCTAGGCCACCGTAGCCCTAACAGTCCAATGGAATGCAATGGCGTCTGTCAGTCAAGTTTGTGCATGGAAAAGAGAGAAGAGAATCACTTGGCCCACTTATAAATTATAGCCAAGGGGCATGGAGTCACTCACATTTACTGGGACGACTTGACTGGAGAACATTTACGTCAAGTGAGTTTTGAAATGAGACCTACTTATTCTAGACTTTATGCACACACCGCTGTGCAATACAAAGTCCTAGCTGGACTTTGGAACAAAACCCTGCCAAAGCAAGTGACGGGACGGTGGCGGTGACACTTTGCAGCACAGCACAACTGTCTGCTGCTGCTTTCACTGCTACTTTCACTCCTCACTTTTCCATTCCTACCAGCTAGCTCAAGGAAATATGATCCTTGGAGGGCATGGCATGGCATGGCACGGGCATTTGAGTAATTCTAGATTCAGGTTATTCTTTCTGCCCAGTTGACAGGCACGAGCACAAGGCCTAGAAATATTTTGAAAGGTCTGCTATTAACTACAATGTCAGCTTCAGCTTCAGGTTCAATTGCGTTGCTTGCCTTTGTGTGTGTGTGTGTATTTTTTCTACTCTACACTATTTACTTTGAATTCGGCTGTCCAGCCTATCCCAGCCCAGCCTCAAAACCGGTTAGGTTTAGGTTTCAGTTTGAAAATTCTGCTACTGTCTGCTTACGCTTGGCTCACGCTTGGCTTACGCCTACCTAACCGCATACAACATACAAACACTACAACACAAGTTTCTATCGTTTGAATTCTGGAAAGTGTCGTCTCCATTACAATGGAGACGACGACGACAGCGAGAGAGTGGGTATTTATCACAGCCCCAATCATCCGTTTAGCCAAATAAAACTTCCCCAATTCAAATATCTAATTCATGCTACTGTCCAACCAACCATCATCAAATTGAAGGTCTTAAAATGTCCCGTCCACAGTCCACTCCAAGCTGGAATTCACAAACAAGGTAGGTCGGTCCGCTCGGTCTCGTTATTTCCTATCCTCGACGTACATAATTGTCTTGCTTGCTTTGCTTAGGCCGGGGCCGAATTCCAAAATCTGCCAACTCGTTAGACAGCCGTATCAGCATCAGCTGGTAAAGTCTAGTCCAGTCCAGAGGTTTAAAGCCTTCCTTGAAAGTCGTCGAAAATGTAAAGGAGCGCTTAAAATTCCAAAACTCGCTCTTAATGGCGCTCTTGCATAGACTTATTTATTGGTGTCTGTTGGAAATTCCAGTGTCCAGTCAGATAGCAGCGTAATGACAATTCACGGTATCGTACGCAAGTTCGTGAATTGTCCTGAACATTCTTGAAATTGGGCAAGCCAGAAATATTTTTCGCGGACTTTCCTCTTTTGCCATTTCCATTCCAAATAAGATCGAAAGTGTTTCGTTTCTGCAACTTGGAACTTGTTTGACTGTGTGACTCTACGTTTCATGTACATATGAACACATATTGAATAGATTCAAAATGTGTAGAAGTAAGGAAAGGAGTAGGTGGAGCAAAGCGAAGGCAATGGCAAGGCTTGGAGTTGAAAGTTCATGTTTTATTAGGTAATGGGACGATGAGTGATTTGTGAGGAAGAAAGATCATCATCATAACTGGGCCACCCGGGTAAACTACACTACACAAACCGACGGAAGTAAAAGCCTTCAGTGGATACATACGTACATACATAGGAGAAAGAACCTTCTTGGAAAATTCAGAAATTCGGGTGGCTTGGCCTGGCCTGCCTGCCTGCCTGTCAAACGTCACCGTCGTCACCAAAGAAAAAATATGTAGAGAAAAAAAGGAGAAAAAGAGAAGAACCGAGTGAGCGAGCGAGGACTTTTGGTGCCTTGCATGCTGCTTTCTCCGTACTTTTTTTGGTTCTTTCCACTCCAGCATTTCTCCAACATTCCACTCCATTGCTTTCTCGCACCACCGAATCTTCTACTACTGCTGCTTTTTACTTCTTTTTTTTGCCCCTTGCCTTGCACCGACGACCGACCAACCGACCGACGTAGCGAATAAGGTGAAACCCCTTCCGTTCGCGTTCTTTGCTTCCTTCGTAATGCAAAGCAAACACATCACTTCTGCCAACATGATGAATACTAACAAGCAAGCACCCAGCCCAGCCCAGCCCATCGCCAGAGGTACTGCAGCACACAGTAGTCTATGAAGATGAAGGCAAAGGTAAATATTGTCAGAATCTGGACGACGACGGCGACGCTTCGTCCTCGTCATCGTTCTCGTCGTCGTCGTCCTCCCTGCGATAGTTATCGTGCGTTATGTATGCATTTGCTTGGTTGGCAGTGCCCACGGGGAATGGGAAAACAAGAAAGTGATGAAAGGAACCATCACCCAAATCTACTCTTCTTATCAACCTCAACCAGATATGAATGCAAGTATCTTTGCTCTAAGCAAAAAGAATAGAGTTCGTAGTCCATAGCATGTGACGCTGCAACTTTCTAATGTGCAGAGTTGTCAATGAGACTAGTCAAGCCTCATACTCGTGCGCCATCCTCTGACTGGCCGTCAAAGGAATTTTTGGTTCCAATGAAAGGTCAAGAATGTCCTCAAATTGTTTTAAAGTTAGACGTGAGCCAACCTGTTTCAATCTTTTCAATTTCAGCAAATTAAAACTAAACTGCTTGAGTTTGAAATAAATTTTCAATTCAGTTTAGTATTCCCAAATAATGTGACGACGACTTGGCTTAGCCCGGGTCCGGGTCTATCAGCTAAGAACACTGAAAATGAAAGTAAAATAGACGAAACCATGCACATGCAATGCAAGGGGATTCGGTTCGGGTCGTTCCTCCATTGCATGGATACTGACTGAGTCCTTCCCCCTCTTCCACCGAATTCGACAGTTTTTCTAATTCATCATCCATGGGGAACATGCAAGCGAACAGTCCAAACACAATGGAGCAATCGGTCGTCGTCCTCTTGGCCGACCTGAGTTGTTTTTCCAAAGAAAAGACAGTAGGATAGCTGCTTGCCCTGCTCTGGTTGGTCCTGGTGCTTTCTTCAAGACAAGACACGCAGGGATGGCAGGGAAGAAAGCTTGAGCTAGAGCTAGACATTTTATCTAACCATGCATGCATCCCGTCCTAAGCCCAGCCCAACCCTGCAAAAACTGCTGCTCTGCCTGACTAGACTTGAACCTTAAAATCAAATCTTGCAACAAAATACAAACATTTTTTTTAGAAATAATAGTAGCAGTGAAGGAAGACACAACTAAGACATAAAAGGTAGGCAGCAGTCAGTCAGTGCTGCTTCGAGTTCTAAGATTTGGGTTGGCAGGGCTTCTTGGGCTGGCCGGGCTTTCTCTGGCGGCAGCTGCAGCAGCAGCTAGTAGAATAACGCTGCTCGCTCGACTCGACTCGACTCGAACCTACCTTGAGCGAGAAGGAGAACGTTGTTAATATGCTTTGGGCTAGTTCTAGTTGTTTGTAGGCGAAGTAGTAGTAGTGAAGTGAAGTGAAATACTCCCCACCTCCGCTTTCCATTAAGGAACTAACACTCGAGTTTGTGAAGGAGGTGAAAAAAAAGATGACACTTTTTCTTCAACGTTTCATTGTTCATTCTTTTCCAATGTTCACTCAACTTTTGTTTCCTTTTTTTCTCCTAACAGCCAACAGCTAGGTCTGTCTGCCTGCCTACACCAGCCTGCCCGTACTGTTCAGGAGAAAGTACGCCGTACGTCCATCCATCCATCCAATCCACACTTCAAGCCAAGCCTTTGCCTTTTTTTTCTTCTTATTTTCTCCCTCTTGTCTCTTTGAATAGATTCGGCTCTCGTGTCTCGTCTCTTCTCTTACGTACGTACGTACGTACATTCAATGTGCCAAAGCCTACTCCAAATATATTTCATCATGTTGTTTCTGAATGTGATGTGTGGTGTGGTAGTGGTTTGTTGCCAAAATAAACCAAGCCAAACAAAACCAAACCAAACTAGGCAGCAGACATTTTATTAGGCCAACATCACTGCTAACCAGCAGAGTCGGAGTCGGACCAGATAAGCCTGCCGTGCCGTGCTCCTACTCCTTCCTCAGCCAAGCCAGGTTTGTCGTCTTGATGGGGTAGGCAAAATAGTGAAAATAGTAGGCAAAGGGAAAGCAGTAAGTGGGAGAACAGAAAGAAAGAGACGAACGACTGACTGACTGACTGGCAGCACAAATCCTGAATGTGAACACAATGTGTCACTATTCTTGTTTCAAAAGGAGAGAGAGCGAAAAAAAGGAATCCTACAAACATCACTCTTCATTCATTTCTTATGAGTATTCGCTCTACTTTCTCCACATGCAGTCGTCGTATCGGAGTACATGCAGTAGTTGGGTTGGATTGGAACTCTGTTCTGTATTGGTATGTATGCAATGTATGTAATGTATGTACGTACGTTTTTTTCCGCACCTGCCTGCCTGGAGCTTTATTGCGTTGTCCTTCTCTTCTCCGATGGTACTTGAGCACGCAACTCAACCAACCACTAAAATACTACTTTGGATATCGAAAAGTAAAATTGAACTCCGATTCGGGTGAGATGGTAGGCAGGCTAGGACGTACGTCGCGTACAAGGGCATATTTTGCATACCAAAATATGTACAATGTAGTTTGTACGATGCACGATGTATGCATGTATTCGCTAGACCGCTACAGCCCAACAACTTTCTAGGTCTAGCTACCTTGTTGCCACTACCATCCAACGAAAAAAAATGAAGAGGTTTGAAGGTTGGGTTGGTTGGAAGAATGTGAAATCCGTCAAAATCCTTCAAACGAACCAAGCCAGCAAATTCTACTACGAGATTACGAAGTAAGATTATTAAATAATGAAGTCTCCCAGAAAGACTTGCTCCTGTTTTTTACCTTTTAAGCTTGCATGAAATAATGTCAACCGAGATTTGCGTCAAGAATTTCGGAGCCTTTTTGTACTCATCTTGACTCTTTACTGAGCAGCAAAATATGCATACGACAACGTCATGTCTGTGAGATTCTCTGAGGATTAGCCCCAATCGAATTTGCATTCTTGATTGATTTGTTATGAATGCGGACGACGCTTGGGTAGGTCTCACTTTGCCTGCCTACCTGTCTCCGATACCTACCTCTGGAAGCAGCTCAATTAGTTGGTACTTTTTCTTTTAATTCACGCTTTCTTTCTCTTTCTTACAACGATTTCAGCAAAGCAAAACTGCTGCTTTACCCCTTACCTCCTCCCTTCAACCGAACCGAAGATTGTTCGAAGACCGATTTTTTTGTTTATTTCGTTGAGAGAATGTAGTAGTAGTAGTAGCTTGATCATAAAAAAAGTAGTAAGAGCAGCAATCTTTGCCATTGCCTGGCCTGGCCTGTTCTCCGTCCGAACTCCGATTCCCTCAACGGGTAACATTCAATCCCCCCTAAGGAATTCATCTTTCGAAAACTCCTTTTTTTTTTACGTACGTATTACGACGTCGATGTCATGTAATGGAAACCGAATCCCCCCGTCCCTTCTTTCTTAGAGAATTGGAAGTAATTATGGTAACCTTAATCCAATCCAATCCTTTCTTCCTTCCTTCCTCTTCCCTATCTCCAAGTACCAAAACCTATCAATTAGGACTGGACTGACTCCACTCCACTCACTCACTCATTACCAAAAGACTACATCTATACAAATACAACGTACAGCGTACGGTACGGTACGTTACCACACAGAGCAATAATAATTACATTGTATAACATTATACTATAGCCTATGTATAAAAAAATCCTTGTGGAATTTTTTTGTTTTTTGTTGTAGTAGTATTAGATATGAGTTTGAGTCTTACCGATGCCAGAGATGGTTGCCTCATCAGTGCCACAATTGAATCCTAGGTTGACTTGCATACAAGAAGAGGAATGCATGGTCGGCTTACCTGAAACAAACACATTACATAGTATCAAATATCACATTAAGTTTCAGAGTCTCATTTTCCAAGACAGCCAACCAAAAATGAACTCTACAACTACTCATAAACCAAAATCATAAGCACAAGCCGCACAGGTGAGGTGAGGTGGGTCGGGGTAGAGTAGGGTTGGGTGGGGTGGGTCTCTAATGTCGTGCTTGGTGCTTTACGACGACGTCTTGAATTTCCAATCCTAGAAATTGTCTTTCTCATGGAAGGTTCGTTTGTTCACTGGGGAGTTGAGCTGAGCTGAGTTGAATATTACGAGAAAATATGTACGAGGTTGCCGTGAGGTCACATACATACATTGAATACAGATTTGAGCCGCCACACAAATATTGCTCAATGTAAGAGAAAGTGTGAGTACTTGCGAAAGTCATAAGGCAGTCAGTCAAATGGTTATTATTGTGTGTTAGAGTGGGCATTTGTAAGGTTATTAAAGTAAGCAGGAGCAGAGTAAGGACAGGCGAAATGGCAGAGAAGAGAAACAAGACAATACAAAGAACAGCAGAGTGTCTGTCGGTCATCAAGTTTGATTATCTAACAATATTGCCTAGGTTAGGTTAAGTACCAAATCCAAGACTCACGACTCTGGATTTCTCTCCAGTCTCAGCCTTTAGGCTGGAGCAGAGTTTTATTTTCCAGGAAAGTTGAATATATGACATCGTACGGCATGGCAGCCAATGCCCTCATGCCCGCATCTCATGAAATACACCTCTACTTACTTGAAGCAAGCGAAAACTTTACAACTCAAACCTAGAACTTTTTGTGACTGAAATTTTTGTTTGGAGTTTTAAAACTGAACGGGTTCCACTTCCAACATCTTCATCTAGCAGTACATAGTGATGAAGTTAGCTAAGCTTGTTGGAATAGTTTATGAGTAAAAGTAACATACAGCTGCGTGGTTATTTAATGAATGAGAAAAACCGAACCGAATTGCACAAACAATAAAAGCAATATATTTTTGATGCACAGATGCCCGGCAGGTTTCAAGCCATCTTTGATTGGGTTTAAACTATGAACAGGCCGAGAACAGCCCCCGACTTTTAATCAAAATTCTATTTCACACCATAGCATTATCCTAAAATTTGTGAATTCCACTAAAATTCCCTACAAATCATATCCGGTCTTTGAAATTTACAACTGCTCAACAGCTGTATCAGCTGTTGAGCATATTTCCAAAAAGAGGTGAGATGAATGGTGCATGATTTGCAATAACGCTGTTCAGCAGCAGCACATGAAGCATTTGTTCACTTAAACCCACTTGTTCCAGAGTTGAATGAAGAGGTGGGCGGGTGGGCGGCCCTGGTTGAATGAGATATTTAATATTTTAATGCAAAAATAATGATGTGCAGTGCAGTGCAGTGCAACTCTTTTTTTGTCTATCTTCTTTTTATTATTTGTGTTCATGTATGAGATGGTGAGGAAGGGACAGGGACAGGGCAGAGGAAGGAAGCGACAGGGGGGCTGTAAAGGAAGCAGAAACGAAGAGGGAGTCGTGAGTTTTGAATGAAGACCTCAGGGAAACTCAAATAAATGGGAAGGAATGGAACCATGAATCAGAAGGAATACGTACGTACATGAATAGTCGTCATGGAAACCAAAAGAGAAAACAAGCTTCCTTTTTTGGACGCACCACTTCGTACATGTATACATACATTCCATTCACTCTACAATCCCTTGCTTGCCTGCCTGCCTGACTCCTTTCCCTCAAATCCAATGCAATGCAATGCATGCACCGTTACCGTTAGTAGAAAAAAAACTATCTATGTCAACACCAATCCATTCCATAAAATCCTCCTTCCAAAATTCTGCACACATATTTTACGTAACTTGGACCTCACACCATTTCGAGCGCCCCAGTAAATGAAGCGAGAGCTTTTTAGATTGACACTTCACACTTGGCTCCTTATCTAGTCTAGGCTATCGAAATGCAGCATAAAACATATTCATGCTTTCTCCAACTTTCTCCGACTTTTTCCAAGTTTCTCCGCATGCTGAAATCCCTCCCATAGAAAATTTGCAACGCAATGACTTAGTAGGTCTAGTATGAACAAATTAAGCGTTGCAAACTTTGCATGATTCGATCTGATTCCATAATTGCTACTTGGAGTTTATTTAACGAATTCGTCGAAATGACAGTTAATAGCGCGATGGCGATCAATTTTCCCGACGATCCGAGAGTGAATTTATTCTCACGTAATTTTTTTTATGAAACTCTCTGTATGGACAATGGAAGGTTGAGAAGCTGGTTGGGTTGAGGACAAGGCGCTAAACTGACGGTGTGAGTGAGTGAGGAAGCTAAGAGTAGATAATGAGAAAGAACGAAAGGCTTATTGTGGATTGTGATGAGCGGCGGTCGGCGGTGTTTGAGAACAATGGCTTGAGTGAGTGAGTTGAGAGTACAAGTAGGAGTAGTAGAAAGAAAGGCGTCAGAGTTTCTTCTATAGGAAATATTTACATTACATTAGCATTTGGAGAAAAGAAAGGGGAGGAAGAATGAAGAAGAACGAAGAATGCTGTGAAAGAAGTGCTTTTGCTCTTCTTCTCAAGCAGCACAAAAACTGCACGTTTACGTTGATCTACCAGGTGGCTCTCTCTCCTAATTTGGACTTGAGAATTATGAACAGAATGGATGGGTATGCGGAGCACGGCACGCTCCACATTTTAGTTTTAGGATCAAGTCACTCCTCCCCCTCATTTCAAGTTCAGTTCAAACTATGTACATACTGTAAACACTTGGAAATATTCAGCGTTCACGTTAGCAACACTTGCTATTCCCCCTCAGGAAGAATAGCAAGATTTGGTTCAGACAATAAAGACGAAATAAGATATTTTACAATCAAGATTTTTGACTTGTAGGATCATTGAGTTGTAGGTAGGATAGGAAAGCCTAAAACGTGCTGATCCGGACATCCGGTCACCAGTTGACCGGTACAAACTGTGTAGGAGTATGAGTACGTA
>JAQGCM010000089.1:0-40641 GCA_034699705.1 Hymenaphorura dentifera
AACTTGACTCAGTCCAGCAGCCCGGTAAGCAATAATTGTATATTTTGTGTAAAATTGAATTGTAAAACATTGCAAATTCCATGTTTTGAAATATTTGCTTTTGTTGAAGGTGTGGAAAATGGGTCCGATGGAAATTTGAGTGAAGATCCTCAGATAATTTTAATTGACACATTAGTCCGAATCATTGTGGATTTGCAAATAAGCCGGACAACTTATTTGCTCCATTTGGAAGCTGTGAACATTCTGATTGTGTCTCTGTCTTCCCAAATGTTTGTAGGCAAAGCGTCACCCAAACTCTCGGCCTATCGGTAAGCTAGTTAATTTTTTTTTTGCACACAAACAGATCAATATGAAAATAGAATTTTAATTTAACAGTTTCACACTACTTTCAGAATCCTGATGAATAGTCGCCAAACTGCACCACTAGTCGAAACACTGATGAATAATTTTATAAATCAAATGGAGCCTCCTCACCCAATAAATGGAGGGGCGGAATACGGCAGCATTGTTGTAGGGGTTGCGAGTAAGTAAATTCAAATATATTTTGTGAATTAGAATGAGGAAATATTATATTCGGACCGGGACTCATTAACTAAGTCGATTCTTTTCTTAGATGGAATTTGGAAATTGTTCAAGAAAAATGTATTTGGTGAGGATGATGCGGATTTGATGGATGTAAAGGAGCAAAGTCTGGCCAATCATTCACTCTATTTGATCTTGATACTCATAAATCATTGTGCGGATACGGAGGGAGAAAATAATCTCAATCCTTTCCGGGAAGATTTCGCAACGTTTGGAAATATTACAGGTACGATTCAAAGTACTACAAGTTTAAAGAAATTAATTCTAAATTTAGTGCACGGTTAAAATATTTCCTAATTAATTTAAACGTGTGCAGGAACAGTAGCCGCAGTAAGTAGTGTGGAAGGGGAAGAGATTCCTTCTGAGCCTGGACAAAATTTTGTGTCGTTTCGCGTCAACTATGCAAAGCTGTACGAAATTGTATGTGATCAAATTAGAAAAGACTCAACGACATTGCTGTTGTATGCTTTGGTTCATCGGAACAGTTCCTTCAAGTCGTATATAATGGCTCGCTCTGATATTGAGCTACTGGTAAGGAAAGCAAAGCATCATATTTTTGTCAAATATCGTTTGCAAAATATGAAGCAGAGTTTGATGGGCTCTGCACTTGCACACGTTTTCGTTGGCCTCGACTAACCTTGACATCATGAATATTTGCAGGTGCTTCCAATTTTGAAAACGTTGTACGATTCTCCCACCAGCGCTTCGAGACACATCTACATGTGCTTAATTATCGTCCTAATTTTGAGTGAAGAAGATCTATTCAATCAACAAGTCCACGACATAGTAAGTATTACAACTTTGTCCGAACCGAATTATAATTGAAATTTGTTCTATTTTTTCGGTTAGACTAATTGTGCTACAATTTGACCTACTTCTTTATTCTAGACAGTGAAAAATGTGACTTGGTACACGGAGCGCAACATCACTGAACTTAGCCTGGGCGGTCTCATCATCCTCGTAGTCATTCGAACAATTCACTACAACATTCTACGCTCTAGAGTAAATTTTAAAATATTTCATCACAATATTAATAGTGACATTCAGCATTTAACAGTTCAATTTAATTATTCAATTTCAGGACAAGTATCTCCATACAAATTGCCTCGCGACATTGGCAAATATGTCCTCCAAATTCCGCTGCTTACATCCATACGTGGCACAAAGACTGATTAGTCTCTTTGAGACGCTGACGAAACGTCAAATGAGGCTCAACAGCGTTGAATACTACAACTCAAGTGAATCCGATTCAGAGCAAGCCCAGGCTGTAAGTGACTGATTCAAAATACTTATCATGTTTTTTTTGCGGCATTGCCAAATCTTTAATCGACTTTGTGACTTTGAATCTAGTCTCAAGATCTTGAAGTATTAGAAGAAGTACTTAGAATGGTTCTGGAGATCTACAATTCAACTCTAGTGTACCAACTTCCGCAGAATCGTCACTTTGTGTACTCATTGCTGTACAACAAAGAACTATTCGAGAGCTATTCCAAGGCCTTACAAACCCATGATCTAGTCTTCAATATTGATGCTGTGAGTGAAATTTCTAGTCAATTAGCATTGGGATTGATTATCTGGGGTTGTTGTACAATGTATTTTCGCATTTTTCAGGTAATCGCTTATTTTACCAAATGGCTGGGTGTTGATCATGGGGATCTGAGTGTTTCGCAAGTCATGGAACGTGTTCAAGAAGGTATCTTGCACTGGAAACCGGATATTCTTCGGGTAAGTTATTCAGTTATTCAGAAATACTACTCAACTTCAACAGCAGTTGGAACAAGTCAAATTCTAACTTTCGTAATTGAATTGTTGAATGCAGAAATTGCCCGAATTAAAATTCAAATACGTCGAAGAGGACAAGCACGAAGAGTTCTTCATTCCATACGTCTGGTGTATCATATTCCGCAAGGCTGGGATTTATTGGTCTCCGGTTCAGCTGAGTCTTTTCGACGTCGCCACAGATTTGGATTGATTAAGACAACAACGTTCAGGTGAACCGAACAGTAACAAGTGTAATTTATACAAAATTTGGTCTACTAAGTTTAGTTAAAATATGGAAAAAGCAAATTCGTGAGAGATGTAAACTTATGGGAGAGAAGGGGTAGAAATGGACTTGAAAGCCTTGGCAAATTATAATGAGTGATGAGTTTTTTATGTATATATTTCGAGATTCTAAGTTGACCTTTTGGAGTGCAAGTTTGATTTTGCCGTGAACAAGTGATGCATGAATGTTGGGGAGAATATTCTATTCAATTTCTATTCAGAGCGCTTTGTGTATTTTTTATCCAAGTGTCCCGGGTCTGGATGGATTAATTTATAAAGGAATCTACTTTTTGGGGAATTTGTAATATTTAATACTTAAGGTTAAAAAAGTGAAGGGAATCGGTTGCAAATGCATCCGGAGTGCTGTTTTTTTAAGACTCTGTGACCCTATGAGCTATCGCCCAAAAATTGTATTGTCCGGTGTGTGATGTGTCCGAGTCCTCTGAGTGCACCAAAAGTGTTGTGTGCCTTCTCTGACTCTGACAAGATTTTGTTTACCTTTAGACGAGTCAATAATTAATTTGGAATTTTTTAAAATTACGAGTCAGTCCGTTGGAAACTAAAGATAAGTAAGCATTATATAAAAAAGGCTTGTCGTTCAGACCGAGACCAGTAATAAAAAGACAACTACAAAATGGTAAACGTTGAAAACATTGTTGATGAGTCTATTTCGAATTTGATCATAAATATTACTTATTTATAAATAGTTTACTCAATATACGTCTACCGCTGCTTTCCTTTAGTAGTGTGAGTGCGTTCGTTCGATCACTTCCGGAGCGGAAGTCAGAGTGGTAGCGAAATTTGCAGAATATTTTGACATTGACTGCTCCGCCAATGCATGCCAATGCCTCTGGCTCTGGTCAACATTAAATCTTACTTAAATACAAAGTGGAAATGTACAAATACACAGTTAACGGTTTGAGGTCTAAATTCCTACGAAACCAATGCATGCACACACTAGACAAGAATGTGCGTTGCGAGACT
This sequence comes from Hymenaphorura dentifera, assembly GCA_034699705.1. Lineage (NCBI taxonomy): Eukaryota > Metazoa > Arthropoda > Collembola > Poduromorpha > Onychiuridae > Hymenaphorura > Hymenaphorura dentifera. The sequence continues at coordinate 3,610 of JAQGCM010000089.1, forward strand.
AAATCGGTACGGATTGCTCAAAAAAATTTCACACTTGCACACTTTACTCATACTATTTAACGAAATTTTACATAGCATCAACGAATTTCTTTATGCATTCAGCGAGCCGTTCGCGTGTATTTGATTGTCGTGAGTAAATCTAGCAGTTATCAACAGTGTATGATTAACTGGCTTGGAAAGTTCGGATTCTCCTCAGTTGTGATTAAAAAATTCATAAAATTTGTAGTGTTCTGGCTTGGCGTGATCTGATAAATTAATGTATCAATGCAGACACAGAACCTAAGCAGGCAAAACTTAACAAAATGAATGTTAGGAATTGTTAAGTACTTGAATGACTAAATTAAAAATTAAAGGCACACAAAACTCAGCTGCAGGCTCTGACATGTGTTGATGACACTTAAAAATGAGTTTCGCTGGATCCCAAGCTATACTTGTACAATTTATACTTTTTTCATAACATGCTTTATACAAAAATTTAATTTGAATCAAACGCTATTGATATTGAATAAAATATTCTCAACAAAAATTTAACTTAATGTACATTAATCTGATGGGAACTGTAAGCTAAATTCCTGCCTATTAATTTTAGGCAACTGACTAATTTTCACTCTTCAATGCATTCTCTTGGTCAAAATAAAATAGCAAAATGCAGGAATTCATTAAAGCTTCATTTGCAATAGTTTCTACTTGTACTCTGTCAAATTCCTTACTCACAATTAGTATTAGCCTAAACAGATTCTCCATACTTCACTTTGCATTTTGGTGGAAGTGAAGGGCATTGGGGATGCAAAACTCATCACTACTGCACTAGCTCTGATCTCAAAAAACTGTAGATAAAATTTCAAATTTGCATTTGCTCTGTCAGTATTAAACGGAGTACCGACTACTTTGGTTGGTACTGAGAGGTGACTTTAAAAATATCCCCTGACGTAAATAGTTATCACCTATTCATAGCACAATCCGATACAAAAAAATGTCAAGGATTACCGCGTAAACGTAGACTAACGCCACTACGACTACGATTACCTTTCGTCCCAAATTCTAAACGTAGTATAAAATATAGAATAACTAAATGATAGTGAATCTAATTAAAAAATTCAGCGGATCAGATTAGTTGGCCTGCCTGATTTAAAGAGCTGCTTAGCTGCATTCATACGGTCAATAGAGTAGGGCCACATTATGGGAGCACATAAATTATGCAGAGCAAAGCACAGGTTCAGCGATTCTATCTCTAGTTACTCTCTCAATAATTTGATGCGTGTACAATTTGTCCCTACATTAATTCCCAATAATAAATTACGCTCTAGAGCTTCCCGAAAATTAGTAGTTTAGGGTCCTGGAATCTGAGATGTCAATGGTCCTAAAACAAAGATTCGTTGAGAACAAAAGCCAGCCGCTCAAAGTAACAAGTTCAGAAAATGATCAGTCAATCGCCGAAAGTCCTTGGAAATAGATGTGACCTATAAAATGATACAACACCTACAATATCTTTGTCTTGACCCACCCACTGGTGGCGGGGGTGTCATCGGTGCAAAGTAGGCGTGGACACGGATATTTGGTAGATGATTCTATGGAACAGAATCAAGTTCATATTTAGACTAAAATCTTCACCTAAAAACAGAATAGAAGAGCATGCACAAATTCTTACTCGAAGTCGACGAATTCCAGCTCGAGTTATCACTTGACAGTCGTACAGTTCAATGCGTTGGAGGTTATGACAGGAAACAAGATGCTCAAGTGATGCGTCAGTTATTAGAGGACAGTTGTCCAGTTCTAGGATTGTCAAGTGCTCAGCGGCACAAGGAGCCATTCCAAGCTGCCTTATCCCATCATCCGTAATCAACTCGCAATGGGACAAAGTCTGAACAGATCAAATTTTAAAACTTTCAAAAGGAGCTCAAAAGTGAACAGCACAACATGTAAGCAAAATATTGATATTTGTTTTTGTTTACCAATTGCTCAAGGCGAGGACATCCCACGGCTAGGTAAGTCAACGTGTTATCCGTAATTAAAACACAATCTTCCAAGTCCATTTTCTCAAGGTAATGACAGTTCTGTAAAGCAAATACTCAAATCAGCCCTTCTGCCAAAAAAATATGTACCAGAAGTAAATAGCCACAAAGAATTCTAATGTTCGGTTAACTACGGTTAAACTCTGAACTGATTGAAAGGCGAGCACCTACACGACGTAGGATCAAAACCCAAATAAAGTTGGCAGAACTGCCTCAACGTTGGATCAAGCCGGAGTAACTTGTAACTCTAAAGTTTTTTTAGTGTTTGATAGACTTCAAGAAATGGAATAAGTACCCTCGCCAAAGCCTGAAACCCGTTGTCAGTGAACTGTGAACAACCAGCTGCCTCAAAAGTACTCAGTTTGTGACAGCACTGTTCTATGGTCATTAGAGAGGCATCTGTAATACCCGAACATCCCGACAAGCACAAGTAGTGAATATTTGGACAGGACTGTGCCAATCTCTGAATGGATTCGTCTGTTAAGGCCTAAAAAAGAGTTGAAGATTTTAAACAAACTGTAGCCAAAAAATTCCATGTGTGCAGTGATGCAGTGTGCAAAAAATTCCATTCCAATTCCAAACTAGAGTAAACGGCGAGGATTTACATGAGCTCCGTTGAAATTGACAATTTCCAAAAGTGTGCAGTGAGTGCCCAAATGAATCACAGCCTCATTGTCAATAAATGAGCGTCCTTTGGCATTGAATGATTTAAGTTTGGTACATCCTCGTGCAAGATAGCCAATCCCTGCAGAAGTTGAAATAACACATAAATATTTGCGAAACTTTACAAAGCACAAAACAAATCCAATCAACATTTTCAAAATTCGAGAACTAACCTTTCTCTGAGATATTATCACACCAGGATATATTGATATGAGTCAACATTGGACATCCCTCTCCAATTGCCCTCATCGATTCATCAGTTATGTTTGAGCAAGAGGTAAGATCCAGCACTCGTAATTTCTTCCCGTTGCGACCTAGACTCAAACAAGTTCTACACACAAAACAAAAAGTCAGGTCCATTTTCAAAATACGGCTCTTGCGAAATTCTACAAATATAGATGACTAAATGGTTAGGTTGAGATATGTCCGAGTACTTACACATCTGTGATTCTTTTGCAACTCTCTAGATTCAAGTCTTCTATATTGTGGCACTGTTGTGAAAATATTTTCATTGCGCTATCTCCGACAGACTGGCAACCTCTAAGGCTTAGCTCTTTCAGAAAACCTCCAGATCGTCTCGCAATATTCTCTACTACTGGACCCTAAACACAAATCCAATGAAATTATTCTTTATTATTCCAATTCCCACCTTCTAATTCAATTCCATCAACAATTGAATCTAGAATCTGTTCGCTTGAGTGGCAAGGGGAAGGTACGTAAGACTGGCAAGAAATTTACCTCGATATCTCGTTGAAAATCGAACAAGTCTATCCTTTGCCAATTGCTTCCGTCCAAAGCCAATTGATTCCATGACTTGGAGACTTGAGCACATCGACAAAGTGCAACAACGTCTAAGAAGGAAAAAATTCGGAGAAGTAACTCCTTCGGAAGTTTCTGATTTATCAGTGAATCTTCATCCATGAAAGCACGATTTCGCTGTGAACACAAAACAAAACAAAAATATTAATTTCTCCCTCCCTTTCAAGCACACATTGCTGTATCACTAAGAGTGCTTGCCTGTCCTTGATTGTGTGAATCTTTCATGATTTTTTATTATGGTTTCTGCACTGCCAACTGCAAGAAGGTCAAGGTGACTGATGCTGGCGGACGAGGATTACAACATTTAGTGAACAAAGACTAAATTAATGAATTCACAGCTCTATCCAAACCCTAAATAAAGTAGAAAAATCGAACCAGACTAGACAAAATCTACAATACGTAAATGTCACTGGCATTGACATTTGAATTTTTTGCAATTTGCAGTTTTACAACTTAACTATACACTACTTTTCTTCACAGTTCTTTAGACGTGACTACTGATGACAATTTGCAATTATAAATGAGTCCTACCTCCTAACGACAATTTAATGACAAATAAGAACAGTGACTGACTGGAGATAACCAATTAATATGTAATAGCCTACCTGATTCTGACGAGATTTTCCTTGTCCTCCAGATGACATTCAATCCCTTCTATCTCTTCGGACAAAGCAGCAGCAGCAACAAAATTTCCTTGTCACTGTCTCTGCCAGCAACAATGCAATGACTGGTGACCAGTGACTGGACACAACCTTCAACCTTGTCACTTCTTTGGAAGTCAGAAGTCGGGCGGGTGAAAGTCGGAGTTAGTAGTTGTCGGATTAGAAGAACAAAGAAATGAAGAGTGAGTTTCACGACACTACGTTACGTAGCACAAGTTGACATTACATTCTTGACGGCCCTGTCAGTCTGAGTGGAAGAATAATTGTTTTGTTGTCACAGACAAGCACTCCTTGCTCAGGTGTGAGGTCAGGTGGGGTCAAGCAGGGTCAGGGTGGTCTCGCCCTTGTTGGTGGTCCAATTGCAATGAAACGACTGGAAATGACTTTTTTATTTTGTCTATTGTTTTGGACTGACTGACTGACTGGAGACTCTGGCTGGACTTACTCGGTTTTGCCTCTTTGCTCAGATTTTGCAAAGAAATCAGAGACTCAGACTCCGATCCGAAGATGAAGATGAAGAAAGAGCTGAGGAGCTAGAGGTGAATTGAGTTTGGACTTGGAGTGTAATAATAAACAGAAAAACAGAAACAGCGTAGTTGAGCTGAGTTGACGTTCAGTTTCAATTTCAGTTTCCAGCATGCATGCGAGAGCCAGGGAACTCAGGCAAGGCAAAAGCATAGGGAAACTAAGGCTAAAAAAAAGTTATGCCTTCGGATTAGGATTAGGATGAGCCCAAGAGAGCACAGAGCACGGCACAGCTGATTCCTGCTACAGCTCTCCACTTCCAGCCCCTTCCCCAACAAACTCCACCTTTCATCCAACTCCTCATCGTAGACTCGGAGAGGAAGTCACAAGTAGGAAGTCAAGGAAAAGGAACCAACCAGGGAGAAGGGTGTTCCAAAAAGTTAACAGAGTTTAGTTAACAAAGGTCCTTCAACGTTTAGAAAAGTTAGTCAAATTAAAAAGATGGCCATAAACTATTAGCATGTAGCTGGAGGAAGAAATGCTGCTTACAAAACTGCACTGCCAGGCAAAGTCAAGTTAAACGTCGAAAAACCCGGCCCCTAAAGTTCACTGAAATTTTTTTCACTGAGGCTGTTTTTTCTGGCCTAGAGGCCAAAAGTCGTTGTTTTTAGGTTTAACGTTAGCCAGATAGTTGCCTTACAAAACACCTCCATTAAATTTTCATGCCAAGAAATTTCAATCTGACCAACGTTAAATAACAAAAAAAACCTCTAATGGCCTGAGGCAGTTGGAGGGGTTTTTCGTCATTAAACGTTGGCCAGATTGTAAAAGCATGACACGGGAGTTTCATGAAGGAGTTCTGTAGGCAATTGTACCTAGGAATTTTAGGACTTTTGAATTTTGGACAAAAGCATTGCAAGGAGGAGAATCATATTTGAAGATTTGGGATAGAATTATGGCTCTGAGATAGGAAATGGAGAATCTCCGGAGAAAATCAAAATGTAAATTTTCAGAACCAAGTACAGTTTAAGATTTCGACGTGATACTTTTGATTGTTATTTGATTAATTTGATATATGAAATTTTGTTGTGAGTATTGGTGGTGGTAAATTTACAAGTGTTTGGGTTGAGTAAGAGGCAAAATACGTTCGGTGCGAACAAAGGCATCGACGCCGCGACCAGTTCCATAAGTTGCAGACTCAGTTGTGTACATATTTGGAATCTTCATGGCCCCTTGAAAGCTGACTCCTTTTGGTTGCAAGTAACAAAGTTTGAATTCATGGGTAGTGGACTCTTTGTTGTACTGACGCCAGGGATTAGAGAAATTGTCAGCATAGGAAGTAACCATGCCCCTAAATAAAAAAGAGCAAGACTTTAATTAAAATAGAATCATTTAGATTTAATTTATGCTTTACATCAATCAAAGAGTCTGCTTACAGGTTTGCAAGCGCTGGGCAAGTCCTCGGGGCAGTTCCATTGTACAATTGTCGACGAAAAGCTATTTTGCGGTTAGCCCAATTTTTTTGATCACAAGTTTGGCGGTGTTCATCCAGGCTTGGAATAATACAAAGTTTGTTGAGTTTTTGCTCAAAAGCATCATGCATTGGACGTACGCGATATTTGATGGCAACGTCAGGAACGTTCTGAAATAGTGCAAAAGTAAATATTTTGTTGAATTTCAATTATACGCCCAAAGTTTGAGTATGAGATACCTTATGAGATTCGTCAATTTGGGTGAGCGTTTCATAGTGGTTCATCTCATCAGGAGTAAACTCACGATGGTAGATCATGTTTGTGGTCATGTATGGATGGGTCAATTTGAGCACAGAATTCTCAGCAGGATCGAACGGATAGATGTAATCTTTGTAGGCACGAGCGTACTAAAAAGAAGGGCAAAACATGGTGCTTGTTGTTTATAGATTTTAGTGTATAATTTCGAATGCCAAAAATAAAATTAGTCCAATTTTTATTTTACTAAATCACGAGTAGGAGTGTAAATCCTTGGACCTCCGAACATATCAAAGCCATACCCTCGAGCCCCGAACTGAGACCTAGTTTCAGAGCAATCATAAATCGGGCTCAAATTGAAGGCTCTGTCCACCTAAAACGAAACAAAGACAAATAAATGTGGAATTCGAATTAAGGAAATCAAACAGAGAGAATTTTGGCACAACTTTTAACATGGCGCAGCCTGACTTTTGTAGTCGAGGAATACCGAAACCGATGCGATACCATACAGCTCTAACGACTAAATAAATCAATTACATACTATTAAAGTTAAGTTCCTTCCAACTTACACGTTTGTTAAATTCCGGTCTGACGAAAGCCACGTGATGAATGCCTGGAGCCTTGGGGTGTTCTGGTTGAACATAACAATCCTCAAAATATTTGGCTTTGTGATAAAGATTGTTGGTAGTAATGTAGTTGTCATTTCGAGGCAACTGACCCCCAATCACCAAAGGCAAAGGTTTGGCATCGTAAATGGTGGTCTAGAGATTTAGATATGACAACAATTAAAACTTTGTCCGCCCAATGCAATCAATGACAAAAAATTAAATTGGCTACGAACCCGAGTATTGTGGAAATTTTGACAGGGTTCAAAGCGATGAACGTTGTTGATGGCATTGGAGGTCAAGTAGCCAGTGGCGTTGAGCGGTTGTTGGTAAGGGCTGGCACGAACGTTGTCAACCATTGTTGTCCAGCGTGTTGTTGTCAAAATCGTTCGCGTTCAAAAAGGATTGAAATCAGTGTCGACGAAAAGTTGCAATTTGTAAATCAAAAATTGCAGAGCAATTAATATTGTTGGACGTGACTTTCTGTCAGTTGGGAGCGAAAGTTGAGAATGAATAAAATTTGCACTTTCTTGTCTGTCTTCCTTTTCACTTCAACACCTGTTGAGCGGCGGCTTGCGAAAGAACAGAGCAGAATGACGTAACGCAAATTTGTTTGGTCCACTTTTATTGGATTTCGCGAGTCGAATTTATTGATCAAACTTTTGATCGCAGTGACGACTGACGACAACAATGATCGCGGGCGTTTCCATGACGACAACTGGTCACAAATTTGGCAGTTTAGCGTTCAATTTTGAGCGGGAGATTTAAAATTATACCAGTTAGTTTAGCTGATTTTGAGCTTCGAATGGGGCAAGTTGAACCGAGAGCTCAGCTTGAGACTTGAGAGTGCAAAAATTTATTTTAAGCGCGCCAACGGCATGAAATCTCATTTTACTGTTTTTGGACGTGGTCGTGTCGTGAGTCGTGACTGCTGCCTGTGGTCGACTGATTCTGAGACCAAACTGACGAGTGACGGTGACGAGACCAACTTTGGTGCTATTTTTAGTCATTTTGTCTTAGTTTTGGACAGAGACCCTGAGGAATTTTGTACTGAATCTCAATTTTACTCACTAACTTCCACAACCAACGACCCAAACAGAAGAATCTTAATGAAAGTCAACTGTGTTTAATCAACTAACTCTAAAAGGTACTGTCAGAGTCAGACAATTAGACAGAGGTAACAAAACAAATTGGAAATATTTATTCTCAACAATTGACAAGCAGAACGGCCAGGCACATGATTTGCTAGCACAACTAATAACATTTGCGGCGAATGAATGCGTTTGGCGTTAGCTTTAATTTAAAAGCGTTAAACTAATTTCAGCATTATTCAGTTTTGTTGCTTGTATTGGTTTCAGAAAATTCTATTTGTTTATTCTGCACAGAAATGAATAGTATTGGGTTCTGCGAGTTCAACGAGGATCGGAATAGGGCTGAAATAGGAGCCTATTTTCGAGGACTAAATAAAAAATGTAAGTTTATGATTCCAAAGAAAAAACGATACTGCAAGCTTGTAGCTCTGAAGAATCAAAGTTACTGTTCTGAACACATTCTGCTGCACACTCCAGTCAATAATGACACTGGAGAAGAAAGTAATGGATTGAAGCGAATCCCTTGTCCATATGACCCAAAACAGTTAGTACAATTTAAGCATCACTCTGATTTTACGATTAAATATTCATCTTAAAGTATGCACGTCATGGATTGTGTTTTAATTACAGCTCTTGTCTTGAAAAACTATTGGAAAGTCACAAGAAACGATGTAACAGCCGCCCGCAGTTGCTTTCGCCCTACTATAGTGAGGGATTTAACTCGTTGCCAAAAAGTGTGAACCCAAATGCTTCAAGAACATTGGCAGACTTAAGCCCGTCTGAATTGGCGCGACTGGCTAGTATAGTGTGTACTGCGTATCAAGGTATGGTCAGCAGAGCACTAGACTACAAATAGTCACTTAATTGGATATAATTTTAAACCATTTGGCCGATATGCTATTTTAGCGCAAGTACGGAAACCGACAATGTTCAACGGAAACCTGGATATGATGGATAGTCATATTGAAACTCCAGGCTTCGGTCACAAAGCAAAGAGACATCTAAAACAAGTATCTTCCCTACTGGGAATGCTTGAAATCGAAAAGTTGTTGGAGGACTCTACATGCTTCGTTGAATTGGGCTCCGGGAAGGGTATGTTTTCTTTCCAGTATTTATTCTAAGCACTACCAAAATAAATTAATTTTCAATCAAGTGCTTTGTGACAGATCTATTCATTTGTTTAAAACTTATTCTTTCATCTAAAACTGACAATTTTTTTTATTTATTTTAGGAATGCTAACCTTCCACCTGGCCGAAGCAGTCCAACAGAAAGTAAAATCACCAGAAACTTGTCGTTTTATTTTGGTCGACAGAGAAAGTCATCGACACAAGAGAGACAATAAATACAAGGATACACCAAACATTGTGCTTGAACGTGTGCGGGTTGACTTGGCAAACCTCATGTTAGATAGAGTTCAAGCCGTCAGGGATTGCAAGACTACGGTTGGCTATAGTAAACATTTGTGCGGCGAAGCAACTGGTAAGCAAACCACACTGATCATATTATGTCTGCTGTGTCTAAAATGAAAATGCATATTTTCGTAACTTAACATTAGAAGGAAAATGTCACGGATCGGTTGACTTGACTAAATTGCTGGTCCATCGATTTACAGAGAATACATGAATGGATATTTATAATTATTTTAGATCTGGCGCTCAAGTGCTTGTTGGAACACAATTCAGTTCCTGAGAAAGTCAATGGAATCTTGATTGCAACTTGTTGTCATCATAAGTGCACGTGGCATCAATATGTCGGGAGAGAATATTTGACGGTGAGTTGACTAGATAATTGTTGTCGTATCAATAGGGCGGGCAGGCACTAATGCAGTAAATCGGAATTTTGTCAGTTATCAAAACTCAAATTTTGTCTCTGCTTTTCTTTTTAGAGTTTTGGAATTCAGGAGGAAGATTTCGTTGCACTGACTGGTATGACGAGTTGGGCAGTCTGCGGCACTGGGAGCTCCGGCTTTGAAGAAATCGACTGTGAATTAGATGTGTCGAAATATGGATGGGTGCCATTGTAAGAATCTCACTTAAATTCAACTTTGTATTCATTCAGACCACAAATTTATACTCTATTTTTTTAATTTTATAGCGTGTCCGAAGACATACCATCGCCGGTGAAACGAATATTGGGCGTTTGCGCCAAAAGGGTTTTGGATCACGGTAGAGTATTGTACACACAAGGTTTTGGTTTTAATGCTGAGCTGAAGACGTATGCTTCTCCAGAAGACACGTTAGAAAATATCGCCATTATCGCCACTAGAGACGTGACAAAGATTCAATTCGTGTATTCAAAATGTGATGAAGACACGACGATGACTGACCAGTGAGTGGTAGTGGGTGTGATTTTGTGACTGAAATGTGAAATTTACTGGCTTTGAAGATCTCCGTCCAATCCATTCTATAAGAAATTTGTTAAGTAATTTTTTTGTATTCCAAAAGATGGAATTTAACGTTCAAACATTTCGCAGAAAGTCATGTTGATTAATGGCAATACAATTTTTTTTTAAAATGCTGACAATAACTTGTGAACTGAAAAAGTTGAAATAAAACCGGTTAATAAATATTACACACTTCAAGCTGTAGTGTCGTCAATGCAAATTTTTTTCTTCAACGGGCGCAGAGGGTTGTGTTGAAAGTTGTTTAATTTTAAGTCCAGATTAACAATCAGAAATACAAGAATTCATTTAGTTTAAATTGAGTGATATGAAAGGTTTTTGTAAATGTTTTTGATATCTAAGATGTTTTCAAGGATCGAAAGCTTATCCTTCCAAAAAGTGATAATTTTTTGAGCTCAAATATTATTTTAATTTTTCATTAATCCTCTTCATCTTCTTCCTCATCATCTTCCTCATCATCGTCCTCATCCTCCAAATCCTCAATTTCTAATTTACTGTCTAAACGGTTTTGTTGGTCCCTTGATGGGTCACTTGAAATTAAAGTTGTAGTTTCTTGGACAAAGAGATCCTCTTCCGTGTCAGTCTCTGAATTTTCCACCTTCAATTCAAACACAGTTAATGTTTAACTTTGCCACTTTGAAATTAAGCTTTCACTGAATCAAAATCATAAAGCTCTATTTAGAAATTTACCTCTGGGACTAAAGAATAGCGTGGGTACTCACACAATGAGCACTCTACTTTCCCCAACCCATCTTCCCCAGATGAACAGTAGCAGATTTTGCATTTTGGAATTTGTGCAGTTTTTAATATTCGTTTGCTGAAAACTTTGGTGAAGAGCTCAACAATGTTGTCCCTTTTGTTTTGAAGTTTCTTCCCGTTGAATATTGTACCTAATTATAGAATTGAATCATCAAAGCTTTGCTAATTAAATTTCGACTTAATTTCAAAATTACGATAAACAACTATATACATTACAAATGGATTCCTATTTCCTATTCGATTCCAAGAAATACAGATGCATTGCATTGCATTGGAATTTGGAATGCAATCGCGAAAAAAAAAATGAATGAAAACATTGGGTTTGAGTTCAAGCTCAAGTTGACTAACTTTTTTTCTTGCAGAACGCAGAAGGAAAGGAATGCTAGTAGTGCAGTTGGGTGAAAGTGGAGAAAGTCGTTTTAAGTTTGAACTCTTTGGGTTTTCTTCTTCTCCGTTTTTTATTTCAAATGCATTAGTAGTTGGGGGATGGAAAGTTCAATCATGAAGAGCTTGAGAGTCCATTATGGGGAAGGAAAAAAAGAGTCAAAGTCATTCCACCAGTTCAGTTTTCCAACTTACCATTGGTTTGCAAGGCGAGTGGAGTGCAGTAGCCCAAAATTCTTTTTGGAACTTTCACTTGGCGTCGAAGATTTGCGTTTCCACGAATTGACTCTTTCTCTGCGTCCGCCTTTGTGTACGCGACTTCATTGTCCATCCCTAAGCACAGATTTCACATTTATTATACCTTCTCTTCTAACTCTTACTACATTTTCTTAACTTGAACTAGAACTAGAACTAGAACAGATAATCCTCTCTCGTCAAAAAACTTTCACGGACCTCCAAAGAGAGCAAAACTTTTTAGCCGTCTTCTAAATAGTTGGTTTTGCCTTGGACCTATAAAAGTCTTTACGGCTGTGCTATGGCTGCACTCACCAGCTGATTTTTTAAAGAACCTTTCGCAAGAATAATGCTATTGCATTGCAGATTTAAATTGTAGAGTTCAATTTTTAAAATTTTCAACCTGACCTTGTCATCAAAGTACACAAAAAGTATAGCAAAACTGTTACAAATTTTCAGGACAAAGTTTCGCTGAAGGTGAACTTGTCCAAGGGCTCGTAAATTCCTCTAGATACGCGCCGTGCAGTGAGTCAGGACATTTTTCTTTTGCGTAATTCGAAATGAGACTTAGAAATTATCGAGAAGTAAGCCAACTCAAGGGCTGACATTTTGAAAACTAAGTCTTTGGAAAAATTACATCAGAGTTTCTATAGCCAACCCTATCTATCTATACAGCTAATAAATGCATTTGGGTTTCATTGGTGATAGACGGATTTATTTGTGATAGCTAGTAAATGTATAAAATTTGTTCCTCGCCCGCCCGCCCAACATGAAAAACTTCCTAAGACTCAATCATTACGTCCAACTTAAAATTCATGACGTGGGTATGAATGAGTGATGGCACTCAGCGTGCGGAATGCACATTAAGGTCCACCCCAAAAAGTTTTTATTATGCAAGCAATGCTTCGAATGAGTGAGTATCTACATGGCATGAAAAAAACATCCAGATTTCACCACGCCGCCGACCAACTCTGATGTACTTAGAATTAGAACTAGAGCAGTTTTCCAGCCTTTTTTTTCAGTTTGGTCGGTTGGGTTGGATGAGTAGAGTCAGAAGATGAAGATAATGTTGGAATTTGCATACATGTTTGAGGATAACTTAACGGAACTAAGGCTAGTTTTTAGGATGAGTAGAGGCATAATTACCGAAAAAGTTTTTGGCAACTTTTTTATTATCCGAGGGGAAATCGTTGTTCATCAGGATGTGCAAAGTAGCATCTTGTTCCAGCATGGCGTAGTGAATGGTAGAGAAATCCATCTGGAATTCAGGAATGTCATTAATTAAGACCAGAGCTTCAAGCTCCTTGCTCTTTTTCGTTTCGACGGCGGCTCGGCTGGGAGGAGGACGAACAGAACGCCTGAGTTCGTCACTACTACCACTGTACCATCGCCGCCACTATTCCTTTCGCCTTCTACGACATTATTACGGCTATAAAACTAACTACATATCTTCAGAGAAGAGTCAAGGAACCAGTCGTCGAATTGCTGGAGAAAGCAGAAAGTTGGAGAAAGCAGAAAACCGAAGAAAGCAGAACAAGTAGGCAAACGACAAGACAATCCGTCCATTCATAGCAACACAATCCGAAACTGCAAGAACTGCTTGCAAGCAAGTCGTCCCTGCGCAGCAGTCAGTCCAAACTGCAGTAACTGGACTGAATTAGTCATTCGAAGGAAATTATGTACGTTTCTGTGTTGTGGTGGTGGTGCAACGTTTGTGACCCAAATGGAAGGAAAGTGGATTTAATTACAAAGATGATTCATTGGAAGAGAGCTTCACAAAACATCAACACGTACACATTTAGAATTTAGAGCGACAAAGCAAGTCCAAGTCCAAGACCACAAACCACAAATGATAACATGATTTCTCCACGACACCTGATAATTCATGCTCATGCACGTTTTGCTTTAAAATGTTAGCTGTAAATCAAAGTTTAAACTCCCCAGACAGCAATTCCCAATTAAACTCTCATCCCGCAGATTAATTTTTGTAGAATAACACTCTTCTGCGCCCGCCAACAACTTTAGCAACAAAGGTATGGCTATAAATTTGAGTTAATGCTCAAGCATGCATAAGCAACTCCCTGCAAAAGTCTGCAAAGTTTTATTCGAATTGAATTGCAATTTGCAAAAGCTTGGCTTGCCTACAGCATGCAAAAAGAAAATTAATTGTTGGAGGTTTTTCTGTGCAAATAATATTTTTAGGAACCGGAACCGAGGTCACACTCACCGTCATGTGTTGAGGCTGACAGGTTGTGCACGGAAGAAGAATGAACGTCTTGCTGACTCTAGGGCGGAAGCTCAATTTGAGAGCATAGGCTAAGGCTCCGAAAATGTCTTGACTTCCGAGTTTGTCTAGACTAGCATTCCCTATACATTTTAGAAGGTGTTTACTGGCGACTAAGCCGGGTAAGTAAAACGCGGGGGTAAAACCGGGTAACAGGAAATTCAGAGTGGAGCGCAGTGCAGGAGCACAGGAGCAGTAGAGTGAGGCATGGACTCAAAACCACAGGCGCTCTCATCATCTCTAATCCAATATAAACTGTCACCTGTCTAATCATTACATTCTCCTTAATCCTTTCCCAGATAAAACATTTCTCACGTCAACTCATTCTCCAGGATAATTTACTCTAGCCACAAAAGACAGCCCCACCGCATTGCACTGTACTCCACTGCACTACTGTGCACTGCGCTCCAAAAATAAATTCTGCACTCAATTTTAGAAATTTTTGAGACATTTTGCACTCGGAAGATGCCAGAGTTTTTTTTTCTTTTTTGAGAATTAAGCAGCGTACCAGTCGCAATGCCGGTCAAATAGTCCCCGACTCCCGAAGCATCTGTAAAAACGGTGTTGTTGCGGCTAATTACATGAGGTTGGGCTGAGACGCCTGTCCCACCGAAAATCACGACAGCATATCTGAAGAATAATCGAAGGAATGAGCTAGTGGCGGTGGTGGGACCTTGCCGTGCCGTGGCGTGGCGTCCACGTATCACCATAGTGAATTATTACATCCCGTGCCAAAGTTATATATAGGTTACTTGGGCTCATAACAAGTTAAATAAGTAATGGTCTTTACGTGACTAGGATTTTGAGTAAATGAAAAAGACTGGTTACTAGTAGCCAGCTAGCCACGACTGGTCGTACCTGTTCTTCTCAAACTTCCCTTTCCTAGCCTCTACCTCAAGAGTAGAGATAAGAACATCCAGTTTTTTCTTGGTCCTTAGATTTTTATTGCAATCTTTGGCTTCAACAATGAGAACAATGTCCGTGGAACGAATGGATGGAGTTGTCGAGTCCATCACTTTCACGTCGTGATCAATCATTTCTTCTCCATTCAAATCACACCTGGTGAAAGTTTGTGAGTCTCATTTTAATTTCAGTGGATAAAAATAGGGAACTCAGGGCAAATAATATTCCGGGAATTCGGATCAAAACGGCTAAAACAGAAATCCTAGTACACAGAGAGTGGCCACAATAAAGTGCAATTTTTGAAGGTAACCTCTTGCATTGCATTAAGGAACAGTTAATATTATTGGCTAATTTCCAGAATTAAAATTTGATATTTCAATTTGGATAATTTGTAAAAGTTTATTGCTACTAAATTGTAAAAGTACACGTGAAAACTTACTTGATACAACTGGACGGCATGCTGATAGAAATCCCTTGCGATTGACAAGTAGTGACATATGCGGCCGCTGCAGTGCAAATTGGTTTACCTGATTCTCCTCTTGCAGTCAAACAAATTTGTTTAAATGGATCCACCGGTACCTAAATCGGGAACATAAATTGTTCTTAAATCATATTTCAAGTCTTTGCAACAAACACTGGAAATTCCTGGGGCGCTCAGCTAGAACCCTTTTGACATGAAATGTGTTTTAGCCAGGTTTGCTCGAATCCTTTCCAAAAATATTTGCGGAATTTTGATGCCTTTATTTGAAAGAATCCCTGCACCTGGAAGCTGTTCAAAAGATAAACTTAATTCTAAACTAAACTTGCCGTTGAGAAGCAGGGTTGGAGTGAGGAGAGAAGACTTTGGAACAATTTTGTACACGTGGAAATGATCTTGGCGTCCGGGTCACCGCCGCGTGAGCCCCGTCTATCACTCCGATAAGTCAAGCAAGGTTCCGTGCCGTCATCAGACACGTCCCAAGACTTGGCCATGTCATTAACATCTGAGGCGACTTTCCTGTTGGAGAAAATCAAGTCGGTCGTTGGTTCTTGATCCATGGTTCCCAATAATCCTCCCACCTTCCGAGAGTACCATCCTAAACGTTGGTGGAAAAAAAAAGGAGAGAAAGTCAAGAAAATGCCAGGATATTTTAGGATCCTGCTACGTCGCTTCGTTCGCATTCATTCTAACTTTCTCGATTGCATTGCATTGCATGAGGGCCAAAGGAGAAGACGACGGACGACTCAAAGTACGCCGTCCAAAAAGTTAGCTAACTCATTTCAAGTTGAGCTTTAGTATCTCACCTGAGACTCGCAACTGGCACAGCCAATAAACCATATTACACGAGACTCGCAACCCTTTGTTCTTCGTCTCGACAACCAAATTGGCCCTATCTTTATACCCTTGCAAATGTATAGTCTGGATCGGCAGGGCGGAATTTTTTGGTTTCTTTGCATCTCGGATCGTCTGCAAGAAATAATCAGGTTGGCTCAAGTAAAAATTTCTTCTCGAGATCAGTCCAAGTCGAAGTCGAATCGAGTTCGACAACTTTTGAACTTTCGAATTTATGCATCTTCGAGCGAGAAGTGTACCTTTGCATCTAAATCAATGATGAGCGTGTTGTGACTTGCTGAGACCACGATCTGATGACCCAACGACCCATCCCGCCTTTCTTTGTACTGAATGGACACGGAGAAAGTTGAGTTGACCAAATCGGCGGCCAGGAGGTATACGCATGGGCCCGTAAAATTGTAAAACCGTCCGTCAAACGTGAAGAAATATTCGTTGCCGACGAGCATTGCATACGCTAAAATAATATTTTACACGAAAAAAATATTAAATCCGAAAAAACTCCGGTTTTTGCTCGAAGGCATACATAACATACCATCAGGGGGTGGCAAGAAACTGATCAGCTGATTGTCTGGCATGGATTTATAGTATGCGTCCAAAATTGACCCTCGAGTTGTTTGGAATAATTCTTGTACTTTGATAACGTTTTTGTACTCGGGAAGTTCCTAGCATTTGAGGTGAAATGAAATGAAAACTTTGTAATCAAAAATACCATTTTTAGAACAAAATCATTCAAAATTACCGTAAAGACTGGAGTTTGATTGAATTCACTCCAAGGCATTGGTAATTTTTGTTCCCAATTCATATGACCCTTGTCAGAATCAAATGTAAATTTCGTTTTTGCATGCTGGTAGCGGGATGCTGCCTCAAGGACAGTTTGGGAGTACAAATCACCACCTCGATTGTACAGAATGATGACGGTGTCGTGAGCCAATTTATCTAGTCGGAAATATTCTATGATCCATTTGATCTACAAATACAAAAAAAATTCAAAAAAAATTCAAAATGCAATCAGATTATGTAATTATTGTTGTCGACATGATCGATTCTAAGCATGGTATTGATGCATACATTTTCTCTGCACTCGTCCATTGATTTCTTCAACGATTGAACATAAGAATGATTTTTGAATTTATTCCACACTCCCAAAACATAATTTCCCATCTCGCCCAATTGTTTTTCTACACCAAATGAAAAAAAAAACATTCGAAAGCAGCATAAAACAGCTAAAATTATAAAAATACTTGGGTTTTTAAAAAGAAATGCGGCTTACGATATTCATCAATGTCACCAATTTTCTTGCTAATAAAATTCTTAGCCAGGGCTAAGTATTTTTGGAAATTTGTTGTAGCGTTATTTTTTGACAAGTCTTTGTATAATTGATCCACATCTTCAGCCAAATGTGCTAGTGTCTGATAGTACTCTGATCTCAAAACGTCCTCCCGAGTCTCGTAGATGAAATCTACACACATACATGCATTACGTACATAAGTGTGTGGAAACCATGCCGGGATTAAAATCGTGTCGCTTCGCGACACGACTCACGAAAATGAACACAGAAAAGAGAAAGCAGAGAAAGTTTTTTTGCAACCAAAAAAATTCACCTGAGAATGTGACGAGAAGGTTATAACAAAATATTTCCACTCGGTGAGCACTCTCAAGTATTGTTGGTTTGTAGAGTTGAATTTGTTCCATCAAATAGGTCTCGAGAGCAAGACTCAAGGATGACAAATATTCCAAAAAACTATCCGCAAAATATTCAAAGCCCTCTGAAACCTGATATATCAAAAACCAATAGACTTTTTGTTCAAAATATTGATATTAATTTGAAATCAATGCAAAAAACTAATTTCTATTCAACCAGCATTACATACTTTCATAATCCCAGCGTCAATGTAGACTTGAACCCCGTCAAAATTAACCTTTGGCCCTTTTGGCCACTCGAAACTAGATTTGTACTTTTTCCAACTTGTGACTAGTTGCTTGTAATTATATTTCATCTGTAATAAAAAGCAAATACGTACAAAGTGCTCCATTCAATTTTTAAAAATTCAAAAAGAAAATATTAAATTCATTAAAGTCTGCCTGCTTTACTCACTTTCTCCAGTACCCAGAGAACTGTTTGCTCAAAAAGTTCTGACGTGGACTGATCACCCAACAAATCTCTTCTGTATTCTCGAATTTTGATGTAAATGTTTGAAAACCTAGAATTTGAATATAAATATAACTTAGAATTCAGATTCGGATTCAGAGGAGGTCATGAATCCTTTGCATGCATGCATGCGGTGGGTTGGTCGGTCTTCTACATACTTCAACTTCTACATACAAAATATTAAGCTCTTAATTAGTGGAAAGCATTTGGTCTGTCTTTTTAGCAAACGCACAACAAGGCATTTTACTGCAGCAGCAGCAGCGCAGCGAGGAGCAAAGACGTTTTGTCGGTGATCGCGGTGATCCCTTCAATCAATAGAAGTTGTGACAGACAGATTTATAGAGGTATGGCGCTCTATTGCTCCAAGGTAATTAGTACATGCATCCAGTCAGTGTGTATTCCTTGAATGAATGCAAATTTTGAGGGGGTGAGATGATGATGAGGAATTCATTTGTTCCAACTTTGTCTAATCTCATTTCAGTAATTTCAACTTGCACTGCAGGCTCCCACTGCACTGCACTGCACGGAACATTCACGTTTCGAATATTCGAATTGGACGGAATGGGCAAGTGGCTGCTGCTGCATGCTGGTTGCTAGTCGGAGGAGGCAGCAGAGTAATTTATCCACCCAAGTCCAAACCTTTCTAGCCCACAACGTCTTCTAATCCACTAGGATTTGGACAACTTTCAAACAGAAATGTGTCTATGTATGCACGAAATGCTAGCTAAAATAAGTTAAACTGGAGAGGAAATCATCATCATCGTCATCGTCATGGATCACACCCAAGACCCACCCCACCCGCAAAAATTATATATACGTTTCATATCTTCTGGATTCTAGATTTGCAATTCTAGGAAACCTTTTGAGGTGAGTAATCTAAAGATTTGATTAAAATATTAGTTATTTTACCGGACAGACACTTCCTCAGCAAAAACTTGAGCCAACGAAGAAATGTCTTGCAAGTAGAACTCATTGTTGGCATGACTGTCTCTAAAGAACTGGCGAAGGGCTTCCTTGTCTTGTTTGAAATTGCAAGTCTCACTGCAAGCAAATACCGTCAAGTTTGTATTAGGATTTGAAATATTCATTGTATTAATTGATTGAAGTTTTTTTGGAGAACCTCATCTCATCAAGGAATGGTCCGATCGTTAACTTCGCATCTTCCCAGACATCCAAAACAGCTTGAGATCCATCGGCTGAAACTCTTGTCAAGAATTTATCCGTCTGGTTCATCAATGCAGATTGAACAAGATCGACTCGATTCAAAACAAATGCCTGAGTCAATTAAATTATGGTTAAATTTGGCATAGTACAATTTTTTTTGCAAAGCTGTTCAAGAGACCATTTAGAATGTCTCGTACTCAAGTGAATAAAAAGAGTGGTGAGTTTACATGAAATTCCTCGAGGAGTTCAGGTCGCCAGTGGAGCTTAGATGTTACGAGTCTTGAATGATTTATGCGGAAGAAAAAGTTGATATCCGTGAACCGGAAATTGTCATATGATTCGGAAAGATCGAATTTCACATTCCGAGAATCAATCAATCCTCCTTCAGCGTAGACTCCGTCTGTTAAGTCTGCAAGGTGGGCGAGGGCGAGGGTGTGGGCACAAATTCATCAAATAAAATTTTTGAGAATCGCCAAAATAAAATAAAAATCTGGGCAAAGTACAATGACGTCATATTCTCAAATACCTGAGCCGTGAACTGAATACATTTGAATGTAAGGCTTGCTCAAATCTAGGGTGAGCTGAGCCTTCGGATCCGGGAAAATTCCTGTGATGTTTTTTTCAGCCTGGATAATGTAGAGAGGGTATTGTCCTGTGACATGGCTCGAGACCTCGTACTGCTCCTCAGGGCTACTCAACTAACAAATACCAGGCAAACTAGAATAAAATATTTTGACCAAACTTGCGGTTTTTGGGGGAGCATGCTAGATTCCTAGATTTCCTATTTTGAATTCATTGCAGATTTCAGCAAAGATTCTGAAAATTTGAATGCAAAGTGTGAAACTATGTCCAAAGCCGATCAAATTCAGTCAAAAAATAAAATATTGTCAAATTTAACAGCTTCACTAACCTTAATCTCTAGTTTCATTTCTAAAATGAGCAAAACACTGCATTTTCTTTTGCAGCAGACAATAAAATCCTACTCAGGTCTCAGGAATCGCTACAAATTGCCTCATCAATTAAAAGAGAAAAAACTAGAGATTATGTCCAAAGATTGGATGGATAGAAATAATGGGGCCAGAGAATACTCAAGTACATTTCAAAACAAAAAAAGGAGCTGGTGCTGCTAGGCTCGAATGATTTGTGAATGGTTGAAGTTACATTTGTTCGTTGGATGGATGAGCAGCCACGGAACGGACGCATGCATGCATACTTTCACCTAGTAAAACGACCTAAGAAATTGAAATGGAATGATTCGGGTGAAAGTGACAGAAGGAGAGAGAGAGAGAGAGAGAGGGCAAAAAAAGCCTAAAACTCGAAAAGGTAATGTGGTGGTGGTCGTGGCGGTGGTTGTAGAAGTGATAGAAAAGAAACCCACCATTATGTGGAGCTTCCTAAGTTCTTTAAATAATTCAAAGGCGATCTTCGATTTCCTTCCTTCCTTCCCACTGTTTTTGAAGTCTATCAGAGTGATAATCGATAGTTCGTGGGCTGAGTGTCGATTCGTAGTGAGTGCCGTCAGATCCAAACTAAAGGAGCAAAGAGAGAGAAAGAGAGAAAAAAAATAAGAAAGAAGAGAAGAAATACTCCTTGCGAGGTGCTGGCATCGTGAGTCTTTCAGTTTTGTACATGGACGCGTTCGCTCGCTCGCTCAGCTGGCTGGCTGGCTGGCTAGCCAGGAAGCAAGACACTATGTAAGTCCATGCATGGAGAAAGTCAAAAATCGGAGAAAACTGGAAAAAGGTTCGCCGTCGCTCTTCACTCCGAGGATAGGGAAAAGTGAGGCGGGTAAAAAAGAACTTGGAGGACTAGGTAGGACTTTGGGGTTCTTTTCTGCTTTCTGGACTAGCTGGTTGGGAAAAAGTGGAGGGCTAAGGAGTGATCATATGCAGAGGACGTGTGGTGGTTGCTAAACAAAGTGAAGAGGCAATATTAATGAATAACCCATGCTCACTTTGTCGCAGAATGCTCAAGTCTCATGTCGCTCGTAAGATTCCAGTAACAGCCCAAAAATGTTGGCAGTGTCTTCAACATCAATGTCAAACATTTAGTAGGATCTCCGGCATAGTCCAAACTCAACTTGGCGGTCAACGACTCTCCATTTGCAATATTTAACTCTCCACCCGCTCGAATCTCCTGAGCAAAACGAGGTAGTTATATTTAATCGCGAAGATAAATGATTAGACTTGATGGGATTTCGTAGTTCACGAATTCGATTCGTAATCAGGCCAAGCAAGTCGTCCACCAGAGCACATAATGAGCACTTAATGAGCGTGCAGTGCAATTAAACTTAAACGCAAATAAAAATTCGGAAAAATTTCATTTGTACTCATTTTGCCGTTTTGCTTGCATTTGTTGACATTTTGTGACACAGAATGATGACTGGCTGACGACGACTGGTGTCTGTGACTGTACCTGAGGTAGGGCAGGGTGTTTAATGACTAAAGACATTTTCCGAGCAGAGTTTTGAGGAGTGGACGTGTCGACGGCGTGCCAAGTGAAAACCCCACTCAACTTCCTCTCCGAGGATCTCGTCGTTTGGTTGAAGTTCACATCTGTGTTGAGAGTGAATCCGGTGGGAGTTGACTTGAGACCCGTGTTGAGAGCAATTACTCGGACGGGATAACTGACTCGGAGCCTGGCCTGATGCTCACTCTCTCCGCTTCCGCTGCTCTGCTAGATTATGAGGAAGGAAAATAGAGGATGTCGTGGTTTGAGAACAAACTACTTGACTCTAGGATTCCACAACTCATTCAAGGAGACAATAAACAACCGCATGAATGACGGCCAAGAATTTCCTACTCACCGTCCTCGTCAAGTTTCTCACGTCTAGCTCATAGCCAATGAACGAGGTAGGGCTCCAACTGAACGTAGTGTTTTGTTGAAAACGGTGGTCCAAGAATTCGTAGTTGGTCATTAGCTTCATTTTCCGGGACGGGTGAATTCCTGTGCAGATCCGGGCAGAAAAGAAAGTCAAGAAAACAGAGGGTCAGTTATCTTGTTGAATAAGATTATCACTTAAAGACTTTGCATGGCCATCAAATCTAATCTTTGCATCTAATTAATCTTCTAATTAATTAATTAATAGTTTAGTGCAAAATTAAATTCCAAAGCTGGTCTGAAAGTTGTCATTTTTTATTATTGAGCTTCCTTTGTTGGGAATGGATCATGGGTCCAGACAAATCTGTATTGCAGAATTGGGGTCTGACCACTAACTACAGGAGGAGAAAGCTGGTCTATGCCAGGCAAGACTATACTTAATCTAAGCTTGTGAAAGTATGAAAGTCCGGAGATAGAGAGAGAAAAGACTCTGACGTACCCGTTAATGTAATTTCACGGCCATTGAAATTCGTGTGAATCTTCAGCTCACCTCCCAATTTATGCAAATCTCGAGGATGGCCCAGATCGTAGACTTCCACGAGTCGCACCGTCTACGGGAGAAACACACACAGAGAGGGGTAGTGCAATGCTCACGAACACATTACGGATTACATTCCATGACTACTTGGGTGTGAAGTTGCAGGGGCCACTCTACATAAATACATGCATGATATATATCTCTATCACTCTGAGATACCCACCATCCAAGGGCGGTTCCAAAGGTCCTCATCGAGGTGGTCAAAAGAAATTATCACACTTGAAGGACTGGCGAAAACTTCTGAAAACACCCCCGGATCGAAAAAATTTCAGCTTTCTCCCAAAAATCCTTAAGGGACAACAGCTACTCGAATACCGCTTGCTTAATAACGTATTTCTCTAGCGAAAGCAGTGAAAGTCTGCTCAATCTTTCGATTCAATTTCACGAGAACAATCGCGTCCGCAAACATTTTTTGCAAAGCAAATTGCTGACCAATTGATTGTTCTCAACCCCCTCTTTCATTCTGGACACGCCATTTTGAAGATAAAATTCGGTAGACCCACAACACCGAGTGTTTCATTTCCACTTTCCCTCATGATTCCTGCCTGTCTGCCTGCCTTGGTCTGAAACCTATTTGGCGGTGGCTGCTGTGGAAGTGCATTCATTACATTTCTCTCAAGTTATGCGTTTGAGTCTGGCAGTCTGGAGAGAGTCCCAGACCCAGACCCAGACCCAGAGCCAGAGCAAACCATGGGATCTTTTCCTCCCCATTCCACCACTGCACTCATTCATATGGAGGAATTCAATTCGACTCATTTACTCCTCCCGAGCTGATTCTGCTTCCTGTCTTTTGAAACACACCAAGTACCTACGTACATAACGTGCAAATCCACATTCATTTCAAACTCTCAAACTCTTCCATATTTAATTCAACAACTTCAAATCCCTTGCTAATTCTATTCCAACAGAAACAACGGCTGCTGCTGCTACCACTGCTTCTGTTGGGCCAGCAGGACGAACGCAACGGATGGATTTTTGTTTGTGCTTTGACGAGACAAGGGTCAGAACAATACACTATTCACTCCTGTCCTGTCCTGTTTTGTCCTGTCCCTGTTCATTGTCCGCATGCTGATCTCATTTCCATGAATCTGTAAATCTAACTGAAACTGACAATTTCGACTAACGATTTAATTTTTGGAGGGGAAGAGCGACCATGTTCTTGAACTGACTAATTTCCATACAGCGGGCACCAGCAGGTTGTTAAGGTTTTTTAATTTTTACTAACCGTTGTCGGGAGATTGAGACCGTCGTAGCCACCGCTGTAGTCATATTTATAAGTCCTTGTCACTCCGAGTGGCCAGAAGGGGTTGTGAACGTCAAACTTGACCAAATCCTTCTCTTTCCCAGCAGAAGAACTTGTCTCATGCAAATAGTCTAAGGCAACATATTGGATTGAATTGAATTCGGTTCCAAGTTGAAGCTCCATGAATGTAGGCTTGCTCTAGTCATTCAGATTTTTTAAAAACTCAGAATTCACAATTCACAAATTTGCAATTTAATTTGTCAAAACCGGAACAACACAACACAATAGCAGCTTACCTTCCAAGAGCCTTTTGCCAAAGTTTGTTGGAAATCTTCAAAAGGGAGTTCGAGCCCTAGACTTCCGTCCAAATGAAATGAATCTTGTTGACGGTCATAGTCAAAGCTGTAGTTGACGGATGACCGTTGCTCTGCCCAATGTCCACCGTAGAAGCCTTGGACCTTATTTCTGGAGAACCCACCGACAAAGAAATTCATTCATCAGTTTTTTAGCTACAAGAATTTTGATTTGTTGTGCTTTAGCCATTTTTGTGTGTACACACCGCAATATTTTACTGACGAGGTTGAGTCCTCCGGACGGCAGGGCAGGGTATGGACTTGTGACGTTGAGAGATGAGGTCACGTCATGAATGCCCAAATAGTTCATGTTCAATTCTACAATGAGTGGAGCTTCTAGCCCAGTTTCGGCTTGGAGTCTGGCGGACATTTAAAAATTTGAAAAACGCGTACGTATATTTCATATTTATTAAATTCAGTTTGTCATTCTAATATGTGAATGTTGACATTCATGACACAGCAGGGCAGGGCCTTTTGGAATTGTCAAATTAAGTTTTTATACTAAACACACGAGTGTTTGAGTTGAGGAAATCACGAAGTTACGTACATATGCTATTTGCCAAATGGTTGAATTGGGTGAAAGTTGGGATCGGATGTGACATGACATACATGTAATGATTACTCACCGAGCCGAGTGACGACCGGATATTTTATTGAAAGTTCCATCAATGAGGGCTACAAGTTTAGGAGAGTTTGTTCTCCGTGCCTGTGGCTCAAAGACTTGGACATTTACTTTCATCACGTTATTGATCAAAGTGCTATTAAATCTTGATTGGAGTTTTGAGTTGGTGCCTTTTCCCCATTCGACCACAGCCTCACCTTCTAATGAGTTTTCGGTTCGATCAACCTGCAAAGTCCACCCGGCAAATCAACATGAATTATTAGAAAAACTCTAAATTGTTGTCCTGAATAGTTTTTAAAATTGACTGGATTTTGATTTTGAGAGGAAATTCCCGAACAATTATTTGAACTTTGCTTTAATTACTATTGTTGTCCGTAAAGTGAAAGTGTGGAGAAAGTTGGCCATTTTGACGTTAACAATTTAAAAAGCTATAATTTAGTGAGTTCAATCGCGGCAGTACATACTTTGAAAGTTGACGTGTAGCTTTCTCTACTAGAGCCATTCGTGAGCACCAGTTTTGAGTTGATAGAGCTGAGAGTGTAATCGAATTGTGTTGTCGAGTCAAGTCCAAACGATGTGCGAGGGAGCGTCGTGCTCAATTTCACTGCCAAGGACTCCCAATCCTTGACTTCGACAAAAACAGTACTTCCGGCCCTATCAGGAAAAATCCGGAAATGAGGATTTGGTTATGCTATAATAATTATAAGTTTTTATCAAACAAATAAGGTGGACATTTTTTCTGGGTGCATTGCATTGCATTTGAACAAACATTTATGTTAAACGGTGGGCGAGCTTGCAGCAGTGATTTGTAGTTTAGAACTATACGATTGGGCTAGGCTCAATCTGAGTTCGACTGACTCAAGAGCCAGTCGAACATTTAAGGCAAATATGCTAAATTACAAGTTCGGACCGTGGAATCACATCACATCACAGCGGGTAGACTCGGAGAAACAACTTTTTCCCTTTGTAAAACTAATTTCGTAATCGCATGTTCAACAATAAGCAAGCAATTCCATATAATTTTTCCAAAGTGTGCAACTTGTAATTAATCTTCAGCCAAGACCACAAGATTTAGTTGGAGGAAGTACTACTTTGTACATATGTAGAATGAATCTTATGGCTCTGCAGGGTGGGAGGGGGGTCAAGGGGGGACTCGTTGGACTTTCTTCCTTGCTTCCTTCATTCGTTTGTTCGGTCTATTTGCAGCTAGGCAGTTGGCATTGTACGTGGTTCCTATTATTTGGAGCAGATTAAACAACCCGTTTGTTTTCGCTCTCTGTACTCATAGTTAGTATGACTTCAAGTTTGGTACAGAAACAAACATTTGGTGGCCCATTTACGGAACAACAACTACTACAACTACAACGTAAGCATTTCAACTGATGCGTCATTTTTTGCAGCAAAGTCCAACATTTTAAGACTTTTGAGCAAAGGCATGTACGTTCCAAAATTATTCTTATGTCACAATGTGTCATCCAGACAAAGAACGTGTGCTCAGATTTTGACTAAATTTCGACGGCTTTGATAATAATTTAAGATAATTTCATTAATTTTAATCAATAAAAAAATTGATTTTTTTTACTAATTCGTATGTTTCTAAAGGCCTTGCGATATGCAAGGTCTTTTGGAAATGTTTCAAGCTCTAGCAAGAGTGGATTTAAGCTGTGCCCGAAAACTCTCTAAATGCATCCCTCGTGAGTTTGAGGTGAGCTTTGATGGTTTAAGCTGTTGACTAATTTATCTCTGGTGAAGTACAACAGTGCGTTGTATGCACAAGTACAAGTATAAGGGCCCTTTGTGACTGGAGGAGCAGTATTTCTAAAGCTGAATTAGAAACAAACATACGTCTACTAAAAGTGTTGGAGTCGCAATTAAGTCTATGTAGTAGTCTAGACAGAGAGAGGGAGAGAGTGAGTGCTTGACACTATAAAATACACGCGCACACCCGCCGCACCAGTCCCTTTCTCTGCCCGCTCTGCCTTGCCTTGTCAGTGAAAGTGAAAACATGGGATAAGCTTTTCGCAAATGAGACCAAACTTCACGTCACAATCTGACAGTCAACATGAGGCATGAGGGGAGATATAAACAAGCTTTAAACACTCAACTTGTCAACCATTTAGACACCAATGAAATTAAATCTTCTACTTACATTACTACACCCCCTCCCCCCTCTCACAAGCATTGATTCCAAACCTGTACATTCTTAATCATGTAATAGTCCAAGGATTTGCTTTCTCTTTGGAGAAAGCAATGCAATGCAGTGCAATCGCTTTGGAAATTCTGGGGCCCAAGTCTCCAAACGCCCTACGCGTCACGCGTAGCAATAAATGATGGCAAAGTGCAGATTTTACATTTTCTAAGTGTTGGAAAAAAAGAAATAAAGAAGCCAGAAACATACCTTACAAATGGGGTTTGAGTTTCAAAGTAGACGGCAGAGTCGAGCCGAGACAACCGTTGCCCATCGTCGATGACATTTCTTAGTTTGAATTTGAGAAAGTTTGAGGGTGGAATGGAGCTGAGGAGGGGCAGCGGGAGTGGGACTCTTGGGGTTGGAGAGTTGAGTCGAAGCGAGTATTTAGAGTCACAGTGAATGTTGAGCCGATTCCATTCTGAGATGATCCATGATGTCATAATGTCGAGAGAACCGTTGGCTGCATTGCCACTCAGTGTCATTTGCTTTACGTGAAAGAATGATGAGCCCATTCTAAATCCAGACAACTCTTGTCATATTTATCTAAATGTTTCCCCTAACCTTTACTCCAACTGCAGCAGCAGTCGCCGCCGCCGCTGCCTAGCTCTTAGGCTTGGACTGGAGAAAATGAAACATTCGAATCGAACGCAAGCAAGTACCACACACATCCAAGTCAAAGTCAAAGTCGAAGTCGAACCGTGCCGTAAATATAACGTTTTTATCGAAAGTTACTACGGCCAAGTAGCTAGTCGTATTAGCAACTCGTTCATTCGACAGTTTGAGTTTAGTCGGAAGGAAAGGAAAATGAAAATGCTGGGTTGAAGTGTGCCCTAGATTCGACTAGATTCTTCTCTAGTCGAATTTTTGGACTAAAAGTTAGAAAGCGTGTTCGGATCGTGGACTGTAAGAGTTTGAGAGTCTCTCTCCCGTCCATCATATTACCTTTTAAAGTTACACGTCGTATTTACTTGACGTCTACTACTACTACTGCACTGGATGGGATAGGAAATATCGGTTACGCTTCAAAAAAAAAGAACATACAGAATTATCGACCATTTCTTCTACTTCACTCATACAGAAATCGAAATCGTTGTCGATTTCGATTCTAAGCGTCGAACAGAATTTGGAAGGAAGGGATGTAGGATGCAGGAAGTGGGATTCGAATTGGAATTTGAAATTGAACTCGTCTTTTTTGAAATGGGCAAGGAAGCTAGGATTTTATGAACTAAAATGTAAAAAGCGGTAGGAAAAATTGGTCTTACTGAAGTATGGAACTGCCCTCAATCAAATTGAACCCATCCCAAGGAGTCTCAGCTTTGAGTGAAAATTTAACTTTGGGTTGCCAATTCATGTTGTCATCAATGGGATCGTCATCGACTTGACTATTGTCAGCTGTTTTGTCTCGACGAATGAGTAATTTCCAATTTTCATAGTTTTTAAAATTTGTCACGACCTACAATTACATGAAAATTCATTTTTAGAGTGACACTGATCGCGATCAGTCAGTTTTTTTTTGGAGATCTACTAGATCTTTAAGCATATTCGGTTTTGTTGTTTCTCTTTTTGATCCTTAACTTACTCGCATGTCTAGTTCGTCAAATTTCTTCTGAGCCGTTTTTAGAAGAACAGCAAAAGTCAACTTTTCCTTTTCCCACTCAATGCTACCGTTTGCATTCAGCCCATTTTGGTTTGTTTTGATAACAGTTTTTAGATTTCCATGTCGGAATTTCGCCAAATCCGTTGTAATCTCGCCTTTCATCTAAACGTGACATGCAAGAGACACAAAAAATCCACATAAAATATCAGTGTCAAGGTCTGCACTGCAATGCTCTCCCTCTCTCTGCACTGATTGGTGACTCGTTTAACAGACATAATAATTTTTTAATAGGTATTTATCGTGTCAGCAGCAAAGGAAATTTTTGCACATGTTTTGCTTGCATGTCCAAGCTGGTTGAAAACAGCACAGCACTGCACTGCACGGCTCTTGCACTGATCAGATCAAATTTCAGTGCGGAGAAAGCAGACTTTCTCTTTCCCACGGGCTCCGGTCCGGGTAATAACAAAAATACTGAGTATTTTGTAATTATTCTACGAATTGTACTTAAAAAAGACAAAAAGCGGGTATTTACTTCCGATGGCCATTTATTTTCTATTGTAGTTTCAACGTCAAATAGGGCCAACTCGTGATTAGCTTTTTTCAACGAAATGATCGTGTTGTATGCATTGAGACTTCCGTCCACGAAAGTTGTATCTGCTCTGAAATCTAAGTCCCTGTAAATGTGCAAACAATAAAAGGATTTTACTATAAAAAAAAACATCGCATCGCACTGCTTGCTGCTGCTGCACTAAAAGTAAGAATTTGAGATAAGAACAAACATGACTGAAAAAAATTCGGATCTTTTTTCCACACTCAAAGTAGCCAAAGTAGTAGTACAATATTTGTACTCACTTGAACGGGTCGTAGGGTAAGTTCAAAGTCATGCTGAGGTGCATTGGTCCGATGGTGACTGCTGTGCCCGCCTTTCCAAAAGTGTCTGAATTTGATTCCCAGTCCAAAGTATGAGTTTGGTCATTGCGAGCATACATTCCACTCATGGTTTGAGCCTCCCAATTATTAAATGGAGTTCGGAGCTCAACATTTCCATTCACGTAGTCTGCTCGATTTTGCCAATTTGCAGCCATGTAAATCTAAGCCGGGTCGGGCGTTGTAGGAAGATTCAAATGACAAATTGGAAATAAGATAATGCGTCGGAGTACATACAAGCATACATATTTTAGTCTCACAGGAAGCATTTGGTTTTAATTAAGCAAACCTCTTCTCTCCTCGGATGATCCGTGGCAGCGTTGAGAGTGAATTTCTTCTCCGTTTCGGATAGGTCAAGCGTCGTGTCGAGGCGGAGAGAAATCGGTTTAAGAATTTCACGGATATCGATTCGAGCACTCACCGACTTAACCGTCAAGTCATTCTAACAAAGTGCAAATGTAAAAGTATCGTCGTTCATTAATCAATTATTCTTTAGAGGTCTTCTCTGAGCTCGGAAGCAACTAGGTCCAGTCTACAACTACCCAACTCCTTCTGAACAATTATTTAATTATTTGTTAGATTTGCAAACAGACAGGAACACGAAGTCAGGAGTTGTCTCCTTTTTTTTTGCAATTTGCGTGCTTGTTGAATTACTTCCTTCGGCTGCGTAGGCGGCCGGACCGTCCCGGGAACCATTATCCCATACAGCAAGGACCGGACAATTGGCAATGCTTTTCCAACGGACAAAGTGGAAATAAACGTTCAGAACTTAATGGATTAAATTGTCATGAATACGACTACTCTGTCGACCTACTCGTCAGACAAATCTCTTGACAATGACAATAGGTCTAGCTTGTCCTTGGCTAACAAGAAGATCTTACGTTAGTTCAGAGAATCAAATTAATACATGCAAATCAGGAGAATCGGAGAATCGGACGGACCAAAATGAGTTTAGACCACTTACGCGTAAGCTCGTGCTCAACTGGGCATTATCACTGCTGTAAACAAGGGCAAAGTTACGAATTGGCAAGTAGTAGTAGTAGTGATCCCCAGACGGGGAGGTTGATTGTTGAGTTTGAGACCGCTGCTTCGTCTCCTCCTCTTTCTCATTACCGCCGTCTAATGAGCCGCCGACTGTCTCGTACTCCAACTTCAAAATCTTTGCCCATGTCAAAGGTGAATAGAAATGGAAGAGTTGACTTTGTGGGACGATTACTCCTTTTGGTTTTGGAGCTTCTTCTTCCTCAACATCATCATCCGACTCTTCATCCTCATCTTCGTCATCTTCATTTTCGGCCGCGTCAACGGCTTGGGCAGCTGCGTCTGAGTCTAAGGCTTCAGCCAACGCTCTTTGATCCCCGTAACGAACAAAGAGCCCGCCCTAAATTTGACCGAAACAACCGAGTTTGTAAAATCAACATTGTTGACGGCGATATTTAGTAAGTACGTATCGCTTCGGGGTCAATGTTCGCTCGCTAAGGATTTCTTAGCGGCAAAATCCTCCTTGTCTATTGCCTATGCTGTAAGAATTCAAATAAAAAAAAAACGACGACGACGACGTAGGTCTAGATTTAGAATGCATCGCTAGTCTCGTCGTAGTCCAAAAAGGACGTCTCATGCCTGCCTGCCTGCCTGAGAGAAAGGCATGAAGAAAAAATACTTTGAAACTATGAAACAAATTGTGAAACTTGTGAATAAAGTTATTCGATTTAGTAAATCCCTGGACACTTTGATCCTGATTCGAGACAAGACCCTAGGAGTAGTTAAAGTGAAACTGAAATCACGCCTTTCCCTCTCTCTCTCCGTCCACCAGACTCGGCTCTCTTCTTGAAAGAAAGAAGATTCAAGTCCTTTTTAAAGGTGAGAAATCAATGTGATGAAAATTGAGCCACCGCCGCCGCGTCGTACGTAGCAAACAAAAAGAAGAAGGGAAAAGTAGTGTCTGTGGGGAAATTAGGGGAAAACATACTTCTTTCCATTCAGAACTGGATCTCCACCTCGTATGGACACCCAAGTTGTACATTTCACTCTCCAACATGATGGCCGGAGTCAGATTGATTTCTAGCTCATAGAGTCCAGGATATGGAGTCGTGATTGTAATCTTCTCATTGAAACGAAACAAGTCCTGTACGTGGAATAAAAGCAAATGCGATTTAATCCACATGTTTTGTGCTCGAGACTACGAATGAGTAGGAAGTGAAAGCTAAGGAGAAAGTAATAATGAACTGGTTTTGCACTGTTCCTTAATTGGTTTGCAAAAAATATTGGCGAATTTGGAAAACGAACAATGCAAACTGTGCTCTGCTCTACCCAAGGATCTTACCAAAAGATGTAGTTCGGCCGAAACATTGATAGGACCCTCACGAAGGAGCAAGGACAAGCCCAAATTAAATTTGGACTCTCTCTGGACCAAATTGAATGTACCTCTGATAGTTGGGTAAATAATCGTGTCAATTTCAATTTGGGAATTAATTATTGCGGCCACCAAATGTTCTTCTTCAGCTTCTGAACGGCCGCCTTCCAATTTGTAACCGACCTAAATTGTTGAAATTAGACTCTATTAAAAATTCATGTGAATTGCAATCAAGTTTTGTTCATTAGCTAAAAATCTAGATTTTTGACACATCTTACATGCAGTACATATACTCCGAGTCGCATCTTTAAGCAGCCATTTTACACTTTCTGTTTAGCAAAAATTTACTCTGTTTACAAAATTGGCAACAGTTTGAGTACCCTGCCTTGCTCAGATTCTGAAGCCGTGCCGTGGATCCATGGATTCACGCAAAAGGCAGGCATCGAGAAAGCGAGAACGAGAACCCATGAAAAATCCAATGTTGAGTGGATTTTCTTTAGCTTTTCATCAAGGAAGCTGTTGGATTGCTAATAAAACTTTAGCAGCAGGAGAGTCAGAGAGTGACGAGTGTCACAACCAACCACTACACAAAACTTGGGAGGAAAGCAAAAGCGAGCAAGATCATGACACTTTGGCAAGGTACTCACTTATTATTACCAATTTCACGGCTAATTTCACTCTACTAAAAGTTCACTTGACTACCCACCACCCCCCACCATGTTGACTTGACTTGATCTTCACACATAGAGTAATATGGTTAAGTCATTCTTCTCCTCTCCTGCCTTCCACTGCCAGCTAGCTCATAGTTGGGGTCTTAGCATTAAAACCAGGAGGAGAAAAGGTGGAAGGTGGTCTCGGCTCGGGAATCCTATTTTTGTTGTGGTCTTCTACTAAACGCTCCACAAAATCTACTTACTTTCTCACTATGATTGACTAACGAGCTGAGCTACGAATGGAATTATAGTTAAAATCTCGCAAATTTGAAAAGCCAAATTTGGTATTGAATGAGCAAATTAATGAGTGCAATCCGCTTGGAAAATGTCGCAATTCTAGCAATGATTGGAATTATGTGTTGCAGTTTCGCGAAGCGATTTTGAATTTAGAACGATGTAGAAGTGCGTGCTAAACTTACTTGGTTGTCATTGACCCACAATGAAACTTGGCTGTGATACACAACGACTTCTTCAAATGAATTTTTAACAATCAATCCAACTCTTTTCATGTCTTCAAAAGGTGTGCTTCCGTCAAACCGAATGTCAAAAGTTTCCAGGGATGTAAAAAGCCATTCACATTTACCAGCGATGACTAAGTCGTTGAATTGGCCTTTGACTTCAACAAGCTACAAAATCAACAAGAGAAAACATTCATGCAAAAATGGCCAAGTCATACATCTAAGAGAGTGGAATTAATTCTGATCCAAATTCAGTTTTCTGTTCTGGCCGAGATGTTATAAAATTTGTCTGGAATTTTTTTAAACACATTCACACACTCCTTCCCGGAATGTTCGAAGGAAGGAGGAGATCGAAATCACGATTAAGTTTTAACTTGTGCCACTAGCCCTGTCCTGCCCAGCCTAGTAGTGAAAGCAGAGTAAAAGTTGCAATGCACTGAAGAAAACGGGACATTACCTGAGCAGTATCGATTTTGGCCAAGGCGTTAATATTCTTGAGAGATTCCCACGGAGTCGTGAACGTGTAGAATACCTGGAACTCTTCCCAACTTCCACTCCACTCAAAGCCAGTCTCTAGCCCTATCTCGACTTGAGGCCATCCTAATTGACATGCTAATCGAGACGCATCCCCAATTGCATAGCTCAAACTTCCAAATATTTTGTCGTAGGTTGGATGCGATGTTGTGATTTCAAAACCCAGAGCACCCGTCTTGTCAAGTCTCGGCGTCCCTAAGGAACATCAAACACACAGCATCACAGCAAGCTCCATTTGACTTTTCAAACTTTTCCAAACTTGAATTTGAAACTCAAATTTACAATTTAGATGAAATTTTTTGCTTGCTTGCTTGTTGTTTGTTTGGCCGTGCAAATTGTGCCGTGCAAATTATTTGGCGTTTTAGTTGAGCAGCATTTGAAAAAAGTGTAACATACCAGTAATCTTGAGCCCATACTGAAAGTTTTCAGCGTAGAACCCAGCCCAAGCCAAAGTGTCCGAATCTTCTTGTTGTCCCACGAGCGCTCTTAGCTGAAAATTCGGGGCCCCGACGAGCGTCGACTTGCAATGAAGCTCTGCCCTTGTTCGCCATATTTCCTTGAGCGTCCTTGGAATACGCCATTGGCTCGCAATATTAATTTCACCTTGGGCTAGCTAAATTATTAAAATTTGGCGTTAGGTGAGCACAGTTTTATTTGGACGGATTTTAAATTAGAATTTAAAAATGTAACGAATACGAAAAAACGAAAAATAATTGCTTCCGTATCCCACCAGCCCGCCCGCATCCATCTGCTTCTGTTTCTGCTTTGAGAGATACTTTAAAAGTTTTTTGACAACATTGTTGGCGGTCGGGAGTAGGGATTGGCGTTAAAAAACATAAAAGAATGTAATTGTCATTTTGACATTTGTTGGCAATGCTCATAACAGGGCCAGGGTCTGTGCTCTTAACAGGTTCATAACAGCTCATGAGGTCATGTCGTTTCATGCAATAATAGTCCATTGAAGCTTTTGAAATGTTTCTCGGGGGACTCATAACTCAGCGGCCAATATGAAGACCCATTTCACTTGACTCTCGTGTGAAACTTGAGTGCAATTCATTCATTTTGTCTTCTTTTTTTGGGCAGGGGGTGGGAGGGGCTGCATGTACTCGGAGACACTCCGTGCAGTGGCAGTTTTCTTTATTTTCCGGCCTTCCGGAGCTACATGACTAAAAAACGGAGGCGGGCGGGCGGGCTGGCGGCGGCAAAGCTGCTTGCTGCTCACTCTGGAAAAGAAGGTAATAATACCTGAATGTCAAAGTCGGTTTTGTGATGCAGAGGACTTCGATGCGTGTGGAGCATACTGATCTTGACAAGTTGGTAATCTTGCAAACTTGTCGTCAAGTTAGTTCTGAGCGTCCATGAGAATGGGGTGTAGAGGAATCCAGAATCATCTCGTCTCTGCGGCTGCTGCCCACTTTTGCCAGCGAAACCAGCCGCCTTGTTGGTTGACCCATCTTTTTCTTCGCCGCTATCATCATTCTCATCATCCTCCTCATCACTCGGCTGCTCCTCTTCTTCAGGGCCAAGGAAGTCTAGGGCTGACGTAATGACTCCGGACACCCTGCCTCGCTTTCCCCAAGTGCCGTCAACATTAATGAGACAGTCTCGTGGTTTCACACAATTCAATCTATTTGTGGGAGAGAGAAGAGGAAATGATACTCTGACTGACTGAGTGCACTGCACAGCACAGCACAGCGTGCGGACCAAAGAAGATAAGATAAGAAAATACTGCGTTCAAGACACAGAGCACAGAGCAGAGCAACAACTAACTCAGCCCTAGCCCAGAATTTGGTCTCTCAAAACGTTCAATTATTCTTCAGCGTTGAGAAACAAGAAACAACAACACTGCGGGAGAAAATGCTGCGCTGCTGCTTTCTCCGGACTTTCTCCTTAATAGATCGCTCGCTTTTCCAACTTAGCCAAGCCCAAGCAGGCTGGGCTGGATGGATGTGCAGAGGAGAGAGACGTGCTTTGCTGGGAGCTCGTACGGTACATGTACACAAGTTTAAAATCTGATAAAGTTTGTCGACGATAGACAAAGTCTTAAATATAAACCGAGAGAGAAAATACACAACTTTAACTTATGTATGGGAACGTAACAAATGCAGACAGACATCGTGGGCTGCTGCTCCTGTTGCAAAATAATGTCGAGGAAAGAAAATCAATCTTCTACTATGGCCATGGCTTGCCTCGCATCGCACCCATGCTCCCACCTACAACCTCAAATAAAGAGTAAACACGCGAGCTAGCAGCAAAGCAAGCAGCTAGCTGATGAGAGTTAGTCCAAATCGAAAACGTTCCAAGCAAACGTTTTTACATGCAGAGGCAGGCAAAGTGTGAATAAATACTAAAATCAACTCTCCAAATCTACCACTAACTTTCAAACTATGCAATGCAAGCAAACTAAACGATTCGGAGGGAAAAGAGAGTGAGTGCGAATGTTACATTACATGCATAATAAATTTGCAAACACTTTTATAATTTTATTTACGGACGACAAACTGCTGGAGTGCGAAGCAATAAAATGAAGATTGTGGGTTTTGTGGATTTCAGATAAAAAAAGCTACAGAATGGGGGGCGTTTGGCGGCTGAGAGTTTGAATACATTACTTGTAAGTGAATGCAAACAAGTACAGTGCAAGTGCCGTAGGTCCAAGTCCGGCACTACGGCGTCGGAGATTCAGTTTCAGTTTCCAAGTAGAATTTTGAGCTTCAAGATTTTAGTCGGTCGGTCGGTCGGTGCGGGTCCGGGTCCGGGTCATGAGACGCGGACGGCAGCGGCGGTGGCTCAGAATTAGAATTTAAGACAAAAGGAGAGAAGGAGGGAAATTAGCGAGTGGGACCGGATGATGAATGAGAAGGAATCAGCTGAAAATAATTCAACCGAGTTTTGAGGGCAGGCAGGCATTAGAGTAGAACAGACTGTGGAACTCTTAAGACATGCATAAGCACTTATGTGCGGTGCGGT
>JAQGCM010000090.1:0-40620 GCA_034699705.1 Hymenaphorura dentifera
TTTGACCTATCATTTTCTCATGTGCTGCTCATCTGCTCTGCAAGCTACATGTTGATGTCAGAGTATTCTACTTAAAGTCAAGTACTCTGTGTTGATGTTACCATTTGAGCTTCATTGGAAATCCAGAGAATTGTGATTGTGGTGAGGCTCTTGGATGGTTTTGCATTCATTTTCATTTCCAACTTCCGATTCATTCAGAGCAGACAGACCTTTAAAAAATTCTCTCCCAGTTTTAACTCGCCTGCCTGCATACTGCCTCACTCGAGTTTTATTTTTCACATAATTTGTCGAATTTTAATCAAAAATTAAGTGTAAATTTTGTGCAACGAAAATTATTTTATTTTTTGATCAGATTTGTTCGGTGAAGCGAAGGAAGATTGAAGATTTGTGCAATTCTGCTGCGTGCTGCTGCTGCTGCTCATTCAACTTTGTGCGTCGCATCTCTGCTCTGCCGTGTTGTGCAAGTCTGGTCCTGGTCCCGGTCCCCTTTTCGCCAAACAGAATAATTTTTGATTTGGTTGGAATGGGAGATGGCAGAGCATTCTTGTTTGGAACCGAAGAACCGGGTTGACTTCAATAGAAATTTTTTGGCCACTTTGAAGGACAGACTTCCCGATCCCGACTACCTGCTTCTCTAAGCCAAAGCGTTCTCTGTTTCCCACCTGATCCACTTCATTGTTGACTGTTATTAAAGTTCAAAGACGTCCGTCCTTCTCAATTTAAATTGACAAACACAGCCCGCCGACAGCAACATTTGTAAGTGTATTGAATTAATTGGACTATTTTTGTTAATTTTTATTGTGATTTTATTATTATTTTAGATGTAGGGCGAGTTGTCAGTCGTAAGTCATAAGAGGCTTCCTAGTTATTTTGGATTATTCGTAAAGTCGATTACGATGTGAAGGAATTTCCGTAACATGTCATAATTTTTTTGTGCAATTTTGTTTCTGTAAGGATGAAGGCCCGTCAATTCAGAAGTATTGACGTGCTTATGAAGCGCAGCAGGTAACAAGGAAAGAGTCGACGACAAGACAAGGCAATCAAGGAATCAGGTATTAGTTGTACTTTTATTTTTAACATTAAACTTAGAGCAGAAGTTGTACAAACACTCAAACATGGATTTGCATAAGCTATAAGCAGGTGCTAATTGGGCAATGATTGTTGATCAATTGTCAATGTATTTTTTTTGAAGAAATCAAAGAAATTGGTACCGAGATGCTAGTTTTTTGTTGCTATTGAGCCTTGCGTCCTGCCGTCACAAAAAGCACCGTGTGATAATTATGATCTGTTCATCCATTCATCACCCTTCTCACAGTTTCATCAAGGAACCATGCGTAAGAATAGATCACTTCAATTGAATAGTTTGTGGGAGTTTATGCTGAATGTATGATTAGTATTATATTTATAGCGGCAATGAGGACCAAATTTGACATTTGTCAAGTTCTAAATCATCTTTGTTCAGAACAAACTACATAAAATGTGGTTTCTCTTTTTGTCATGAAAACCCTACTACTACCGCAAAGGTGTTTTGAGAGCTGATAAACAGATAAACACTAATTTTTACGTATCTTTTTAGAATGGCCCCTCCGACAAAAGCAAGTTTAGATAGTCGTCCAAGGACTCGCTCTACCGCTGAGAGTTCAGAGAAGAAATCCAGTGAAACCCCGCCGAGCAATGCGAAGTCACAACCTAGAAGTACCAAAATAACTGTGAACAATGATACAGAATCCCCGACGACCAGTTCGACGAGATCTCATACCAAATCAACGACTGATGCTGCCGCCACCCCAAGAATCTCAAAAGTACGAAAAGCCCTGTACATGGACTTCGAAAATGCGTCTTTGGCCCATTTAAATAGGCCAAGGTTGGCTCCCAGCAAAACATCGCAACCCACAAATGAGCCAAACAGTCGTGTCCCACCATTCCCTTGGACAAATCCACTTCCGCCACCATCATTTTTATCTTCTACTGCCCAGCAAGCCACAAGAAGGTCACAACGCTTGATTCACCTGAAAAATGAACCTTGGTCTACCTCTGCACCAAAACCATGCGAACAAAGCGACAGGAATGAGCTGCTTAGTGCCCTGGACCAGGCCGGTGTTCACAGCGACTACGGAACCGCGTCAGAAAATTCCTTTACTATGCGTTTGGCAAACCGGGGGAAGCGAAGAAGTGATAAGCTTCAGCGGTACCAGCTGCATAGCCGTGCGAAGAGGCAGCGGATTAGGAATTGCGGGGGTGAAAATTCTCAAAGCCAAAGTCAAGGTTATGAAAGTGATCTCTCTGTGCTCTCCGACAATCTTTCCGACCTCGCATTACACGAATACGACGGCGGCCACTTGAGTTCCCAACCTTGGGAGTCTGATGATGACCAAAGCAAAATACTCTCTGAAAAGACTCGAAAAGTTGAAGAATGGGACTGCGCAATAGATCTTTGTATTAAATACGTCTC
Source organism: Hymenaphorura dentifera (assembly GCA_034699705.1). Classification (NCBI taxonomy): domain Eukaryota; kingdom Metazoa; phylum Arthropoda; class Collembola; order Poduromorpha; family Onychiuridae; genus Hymenaphorura; species Hymenaphorura dentifera. The sequence continues at coordinate 2,453 of JAQGCM010000090.1, forward strand.
ATACCGCGGAATACATTGCTTGATACCATTGGACCGTTATCAGCTACCTTCGGGGTTTTGTGAATCTGTTGCAGAAGGAGGATCGCGGTTAGACAAGAGAAAAAGTCGTCTCATGGGCTCAGCTCAGCACCAGCAGTCTTCTCTCTTTGGCATCCAAACCTTTAATAATTTTAATATCGAATCCACTTTGGCGAAGAAAGGGCTTCGTGTGATTTCGGCTAGCCCAGTAATCTCGTTGGAACCACGAGGAACCAAGTTTAGCGAATTGTACCCGGTCGCAGTATCGATTCCTTTAGAAGTCTATCCTTCAGACGGTGATGAAATTTATTGTTTGTACAGTCAAGAGTCAAACGAAACAAGCGGAGAATTGAAGTGGTGTGTACATCCCAATATCGAAGTTGTAAATGGCCCTGACGGAAACTACGCCGTGACTTTCGAAACCATTGAATTTTGCTACTTCGCCGTCGTAATTCGGGAGCAGAGTTTGATTGCAACGAAACAAATTCGTAGTCGTATTGGCGGAAAACTGGTAGTTCCGGATTCAATGATTGAAATTAATTTTCCGAAAAGTTCAGTTCCCGAAGACATCCTAGCGAAAGTAAAGGTTCATTTGGACACCGAATTGAGTCTGCCAGTTTTTTTGGAAGATGGGTTTGAAGGAGTTTGTTTGGCTTCACCCATACTTCTATTAGAACCGCATGGCAGGGACTTCAGCGAGGGTGTCACCATTCAATTGCCTATCCCAGACTATGATGCCATCATTTCGAGGTTTGGCTCCGTCGCCAGACTAACAATCTGGGAGAGTCGGACTGACGAACATCAAGCTCCTGACTGGAAATTGTTGGATGTAGATTACACTGTCATCCGCCTCAAACAAACAACTGCAATTTCATTTCGTGTAGCGCATTTTAGTTTTTTTCGTGCAGTTTGGGACTTGATTTCTGCATCACTTTACGAGGCCAAAGTTGGTGTGTCTTATTTTTACCCGTACATGAGTTTTCCAATGAAATGCCAAGCTAACATGGAAGAAAATTCGGAGAGAAATAGTTTCGGACTTGAAGTAATTTGCTACAGAAGTGATAAGACCCTGCCGTTACCCGAATTTACAAATTACTCCTACCGCGTTGGTGCTGCCTTAAAGCCCAAATTGGTGAAACCGGGAAGGATTATTGTTCGGTTGAAATCATTGTTCTTTGAAGCTGATGTTGATGCTGGAGAAGATCCAAACTTGGAAAAGGAAGAGGAAGATTTCAAGGGGAGGGATTTTGAAATGCAATATGCGTGCAAGTAAGTTTACACTACAATATTAATAAATTGCGACAATCAGGCGCAGATGAATTCACACTACTATAAAATCTACTCTCCGACAGGTTCAAACCGGACAATCCAGTTGATCGTGGTACTTTTGGAAAAGTGATAGTCAAACGCTTTCTAAGGGCAGGAAATGAAGAAGCGCTATTCGAATTTAATCTGCAGAAGGTTGTTTATTCTGACAATTTTAGAACCATAACATCACATCGTCTTCACAGATTGTATTTAAAATTTTATTTAACTATTCCAACAGTCGGGACAAGAAGGCCAAACTACTCCAAATGACCATGACTTGACCGACCGTTGGAGCATTGTAGCTTTGAAAGAACTTGCCGGTAATCTTTTCATCACCGACGGGGATAACTGGAAAGAATTTGCAACTCAAATCGGATTTACGAAAAGAGAAGTTAAATTAAATTTGAAGGTAAGTGATAAAGTACCTTCTAAACCTTAGGTTGTAACTAAGATCGGCTGGTGCTAATTTGTTGTTCATATTTGTGTACTAGAACTCTGCAGACCCTTTTGTTGCAATGATTCAATTGTATCGGCAGAGGGGAGGAACGCCTGATGAGTTTGTAAAAGTGTTGTACACTGTGCATCGAGACTTAAAAATCAATGGAACGCACTCACCCACAAGTACAGCCTCAAAATCTTCTCACGATTCTTCAGGAAGAGGGTCCTTGCCAGGGAAATTCATGTACGGTCACGGCAGCCTAGGCAGTGACTCTGATACGTCTGGTAGGTCTGCAGGAATTCCAGTCATCCTCGTCCAGCCCAACTGTTCACTACTAATTTTCTTACATATATTGATTTATCTTTCTTTAAAACGCAGGTACCCAAATCTCACAAGACTCACTTCTGAGCGGGACTACAAGAAAACGATCTAATCCTAGTGTTAATCGTAGCGGAAGCGGGTCAAATGACAAACACAAGAGGAAGAAAATTCTAAAGTTTTCGGATGTTACGGGAGATAAATACGATGGCGCAGAAAGTTCATCTTCTAGAAACCGTAGTACTTCACCAGAATCAGATGGCTGTGCACATGGATCTGCTAGAACAAAGAGCACATTGGGGTCTGAGAATCACAGGTATTTTGATTGCTTCAATTCATGTACATACTTTTGTAGTACGCTTGCATTTTCTGACAAGCGAGCTAGTTCTGCGATTCCAACCCAATTGGTCACTAGGCACTCTATTTCAAATACATTTCTTGACCGAATTAAACAAGTCCAGGGCACTCCTAACACTTCATGTTGTTTTCTTTGCACGATTAGGAAAGACTTGACGAAACTTGGGCCTACGTTTTTGTGGGAACTTTCATCTGGAATGGATACTCTGAACTGGAGGGCATTAGGCCGAAGTCTTGGCATTGAAGGTAAATTAAGTTTAAATTGAGGAGTCAGTTCAGTCCAATGCTTCAACATCAGTTTACAACAACTTACATTTGTTTTCAGAACCGGTCTTATTAAATATTGAACATTCCTACAAAAGTTCCGGATTCAGAGAATGTGCCTACCAAACGCTTCTTTATTGGAAGGAGGTAACCTAACCTTTCCTATTTTTCATTATTTGAAATTTTTTATTTGCAATTTAACGAGTTTTCTTTTTTCCTTAGAAATTTCCCAAACAATCAACTTTTGGAACATTGTACAGTGCTCTGAGGAAGGAAAATATGAATGGGGCGGCGAAGAAAATGTTAACAGTCAGATCAAATGATTGACTAGATTTTGGTACGCTCGGTTTAGTATTTATTTGTTTCTGCATTTTATCCAGAGTCGTCTTTTTAAGTCAAATACGTGTATGCCTGCTTGTAACGTGTTGTAACATAGAGATATCGAGATATGTATCTGTGTGGTACTGGCATGAATGATTTTTTTAGATTTTACCACCATATTCCTAATATTTGTGAACGACTAAGTTGTAAAATTCTACTTAAATCCAAGTTAAGCTCTCTAAAGTACCTATTTTTTAATTTCTCTACTCTCCATCTCCTGCTCCAGGAAATTGCAAAGCGCACTAAGCGAATGTAAAAATGTAACTGTTAAAGCATCGAACAAAATTTTTGTACTGAGATACCAAGTCAAATTTTAAATTTATACATTTATATTGAATACGTAGAATTAATTTATTATTTTATTACTCTGTCGGTTTTCAAGGTTTGTAGGAATGTTTTTTATACTGTGAAATGGAAAGTGCAAAATTAGCGGTCTGTAGTCTGTAGTGCTCTAGTTTGAACGAATAAGGAAAGGCACAATAAAGTTGTTGGCGAAAAAATATTTTTAATGTTCTCTCCGGCGTGAGTTAATATTATATAAAAAATTATTTTTTGCCTAGTGCTTTGTCTTGAAATTCCTTTTTCGCAACAGAAACAGCTTCCTTGGCTTTCTTCTCATCTTCTCGTTTCTTAGCTGCTTCCTCACGTTGCTTCCTGATTAGAGCTAAACGTGCGAGATCAGCCCGAGCTTCATCAGTTTTCCCCTCTGCATGAAGTTTTTGATAATGAGCCTTTGCTCTTTGTTTTTCTAATTCTTCACGTTCTCTTCGCGAAAGCTCTGGTTTCACGTCTTCAGCATGACGAACCGTTTTACCACCTTCACCCGAAGCGGCTGCGGCGGCTGCTGCTTCTTCGTCTTTAGGTTTGGGGACTTTTACGGCGGCTTTCTTGATTCGCCGATTAGGGTTTTCAATTTCAATCAAACCTTCCACGCCTTTCTTCTTCCTCTGTAGAATTTTACAAACCATGAAATTAGAGCGTTGCACAAAAATTGGCAAAGATTAGCCATCGTCATCGTAAAATTGAGCTTACATTCTCATCTTCTTCGGAATCACTCTCGGACTCTTCTTCGGACTGGGAATCAGACTTTGCAGCACTCGTACCTGCTGCTCCACCCTCTTCAGTTTTCTTGGGTGCATCTTCATCTTCCTCTCCTTCTGAAGATGTTCCTTCCAAATCTTTTCTTTGCTGTGAAAACAACGAATCAAAATTAGCAATTACGTGTTTGCGTGCCTGCCTGCATGGTTATGCCATGCTTTCTACAAAACTTGAGCTACTTGAACATTTAATTTCAGCCCAAAGCAAATACGCAAAGCAACCATGCTCTTACTCTTCTTTTCTCCATTTCCTTTCTCCTTTCCTTTTCAAGCTCTTCAGGATTGGTAAAATGTCGATTTCTCCCCTTATGGTTGACATATTTTCCTGCAATGAAATAAATAAGCCACAAAATTTGATCACATTTTCCAACAACCCAAACATGATGAAACAGCCCAAAATAGTTGAATTAGCTCCATTAATTACAAAAATTTGCTAGAAACAGCACAAGTAGTAAATCCAAGCAAAACCTTTACCTCGTGGCATTGTCTAGCTGGGCTGGCACAGATGAGAAACTTAAACTGTTTGAAATTTATCAGGATAAAAAGCAGTGGAATGTACGTACGACACGACTGCTGTTAGTCCTTCCTTCACTTCCTTGCTGACTGAGTGCTGTTCTTTCTTTGAACCAAAAAATTTGAGAGTCTCCGCAAATCTCTCTCAACACTTCGCACCTTGGGCTTCTCGTATGAAGGAAAAAAGCAGAAAAGCAAAAAGCTTCTCGTGGTCTTATTTACGCACGCCGTTCAAAAAATAAATAAACGACTTTCCATTGCACTTCACCCTTCCCTCAGCGACCAGCGACGACGAAGACGACCAGAATCTTGAAGTTGCAATTGAAATTTGTGTTTTGTTTTGACTTTTTGACCATAAATTTGATTTGTGACTGATTTTGTGAAAACACTGAAAATGCCAAAAGTGCGAAGAAGCAGAAAACCACCGCCAGACGGTTGGGAATTGATTGAACCTACGCTCGAAGAATTGGAACAGAAAATGAGAGAAGGTTAGATTTTTGATTTTATATTCATTTTCAAGTTTAGTTTGAATTTAATGCCCACGCCCCAAGTTACGTTTACCGCATAATTCACAAAATTCGCATCTGGGTGACTATCTAACCTATGATAAATCCGGGTGCTATATACATTTTATTCATGAATTTCGTATTTATTTTGTCAAATTTGGGCGAGTTGAGTTGAAAGTTGAACACCAGCTGGATAAAAGAATTCTCGAAAATAAGAGTTAGTGAGAGTATTCTGTAATTTTATCGAAAATAAACCAATTGATTAAGCTATGAGCACTTGTGCAGAGATTCCTTTAGAAGTCAACACTTTTTTTGCTGATCCAAAATCAAAAGCGACATACATTTTTAATTATCATTGCGCTGGAGCAGCAACCAAATCAGTAGACGCTGCAGCAGAAAGAATATAATATTTCATATTTATTTTTGTTACTTTACAGCTGAAGCAGAACCACACGAAGGAAAACGTAAAGTTGAATCCCTATGGCCTATTTTCAAAATCCACCATCAGAAGTCCAGATACGTCTACGACCTGTACTACCGACGTAAAGCCATCAGCAGAGGTACAATACGAACACCGATTTTTTGTCATACCATTTTTAGCTACAGCCAGTTTGCGGACAGTTAAACTTTTCATGCAATATTGCAATTGCAATTGGCAATTAACAATGTCCTAATGGGTTGTTGTACGTATTTATTGCAGAGTTGTACGACTACTGCCTGAAAGAAAATATTGCCGATGGGAACCTGATCGCCAAATGGAAAAAGCAAGGTTATGACAATCTTTGCTGCCTAAGATGTATTCAAACCAGAGACACAAATTTTGGAACTAATTGCATATGCCGTGTGCCCAAGAGTAAACTGGAAGAGGTAAGTGCAACTTTCTTTTCTAGTCTGAGAGGTTTCAATTACCGTGTAATGTTTAGTGTACAACTAAAATAAGTTATGGTTTATATCAAAGGTTAAAAGGATTTTGATTGTTAATTTCTAAAATCACGTCAATCTGGTATAACAAAAACGAGTTCTCAAAAGAAAAATATAAAGATTTCCAGATTATGTAACTTAACTTATGTACTCTGAGATTTCTATTCCTAATTTGAATTTGAACACCGCCGAAATTATTGATTCTTTTAAATTTTTAGACTAACAAGATTCAAGTTCGATTCTCTTGAATTCTTTTCTTCACAAAAAGGACAAAACTTTATGTAAAATCGATGTTGTTTCATTTAGGGAAAAGTTGTGGAGTGCATTCATTGCGGCTGCAGAGGTTGTTCAGGCTAGAATTCCAAATGGAATTCGAATACGGGCGACTTGGACTAGGACAACAAAGTATGCAATACAAGAACAGGAAAACCAAGGCTTACGATTTTCCGCATATTCCATATGTAAATAGAAATAATTAAGGTTTCATTACTAATATCAAACTAGGATATCCAAATAAAAAAGTTTATGAAATTAATCGGACTACTATTTTTTACATCGATTTCATTCATTTTTGGTTCAATGAGCTCGAGTAATAGTAACTTTAGTAACCTATTAAATTCAATTTGCACTACTCCGAATTGTAACCGAGTACGAGTACATGGCAATTTGTGGTACACGGTGGACCAAAAGTTCAAAAATAAATTTTTTCCCTGATTGAGAAATTAAAAATCTGACAGCGTATTCGAAGTCAAAGTTATCCTGTTTGTTTTGACCCGTCACTGTGAACACAGCACGCGCTGAATACATGGTCGGCATTGTTTAATCCATGATTTTTTGGAGCTGTTTAATTTAAAAATAAATTCCAACATAGTTTACCAGATCCAAAATACACAAGCACAATAAGCGCATTGCTTGTAAAACTGAACCTGTACAGCCTGAAACACTAAAATTACGAATGTTTCTTACCAAAATTTTATAATTGCTTTGGTTTACTGTAATACATGTTTTGCTAAGGGTTTGGAAAAATACAGAAACTTTATTTCTAATTCATACGAGATTCAGCACCCTGTACATAAATATACATCAGATTTTTTGTAACTGGTTGCAGTACAAATACTCTAGTACTTCTCGTTCTCAGCTCTGAGAATGTGCTCATCGAATTCATAATTTATTCTCTATTTGTCTGCAAATTACACACACGTTATCTCACCAGTAATGACTAGGGACAGTCACATCAGTCCATCAGCATTTTTTAGCATTCAGGTTGCTGCGACTAGCATAAGGGACATTTTGTTGATTGTCCCATAGCATCAACTCGAAAATCCAATCATCCATGAAATGAGACGCACGGCACAAGCAGATGAGCATCTTTATTCCACTCAGTCGAACCATGATTATAGTTTATCCCAAAACAAGTTCGATCCTTGGGATTTGCTTCAAAATATCTCGATTTGCAAAAGACGACAAAATAGTGTCTTGAGAAATACACGGTACGAAAGGAATGGAATGATTTTTCAGGGTTTTAAAAATAAAATGGATAAAATACGTACAACAAAATGCTTAACTCATCCCTCCCATCAGAACACATCAAGTGGAATATTCCTCCTATTAATTATCGAATTTGGGTGCGTTCTATTTGAAAAGAATCCAGAAGATCCAGCCCAACAAATAATGATTGAGTTGATGAAGTACAAGGTTGCGTTTAGCGTTTAGCCAGCCCGGGTATAAAATAAATGAGACGACTTGTGTGGTTTTGAACAAAAGGGTTCGGTTTGGACGGACCAGGTAAAAAAAATTCTAAATTCCTGAGAGTCCCTATATCCGCATAGGTGTTCCTTGTTACATGTAATAATGTTTTGTCGGCACTTTTCAACATTATACAACAAGGCAGCCTTAAATACTTTGTGAATGGAGATGGAATCGAATAGAAAACTGAATGCCAGAATGCCACCCTTGCCCTCGGACTTTTTCTAATGTTATTATGTTGCCCTACCATTTTTTATTATTATTACGTGCTTGCACGCACTTTGTGTATTTTTCTATTCTCTATTTTCTCATCAGTCCCATCGTTCAAGCATTGCCTTGCATTGCATTGGGATGATGGGAGCTTAAATAAATTTTAATCGAAATTGATCTCCCAGCCAAGAGCCAAGTCGAGTTCAAGATGAAGTTTCGGGTAAAAAAATTTACCACGTTAGATCAACAAGACATGTGTACCCATCTGTTCAGCAGTGGAGAACGAAAACGAACTAATCTTTCAAAATTAATTCTTTAGAATTTCAAAGCTACGATTCAAATTCAAATTCTGTCGTTGGAGAACATTGCGTTGCATGTTTGAATTTAGACAGAGTTGAGTTGAGTTTGGATTTAATTTAAGAAATGACTAGTTTCTGTAAGCCAAGCCGTGAGAGTAAAACCTTGGCTGTCCGAAAGCGTGAATGAATTCAAAGCATTACTGTACTTGTGCAGCAACTGTGCGTAGAATTTCGAATTGTTAGATTCCAAATAGACTTGACTTGACAAGATGACTCGGTGAAAGGACGCTTTATATGATAAATGAAGTTTTTAGTACAACTCTCAATTGGAGAACCTTAAATAAATAAGTCGAAGCCGGATTCAATTCATATGCTAAAAATCCTTTCATTGTGATTCAAAAAATCAAATTCATTACGAAATACACATTAACTAATGAGTAATGACCGATTTGGATATTTTGAAAGAGCCAAAGCAAAGCCCAACTCGACAGGCTGTATTGGCTGGTCTGCCTTTCACAGGCAATGAGAAGTGTGAATTACGGAGCTTATGTGTGCTGTTGCTGTGTACATATAGTACATAATTCAAAGCATGATCGAATTTTTTAATAGGCCTGGTTTGTAGTTTGTGGCTATTTCAATGGGCGTATAATTTGGAGGATTCGCTTCAGACATTTGCACTTCAAAATAATAAAATAAACTGCACTGCGATTACTATACTACAGAAGACGTGCGAGTTTGGAAATTCACTAATTGGCTACGGCAAACATTCTATTCATTCAAATGTTGACGATGCATTTGGCGTTTAGCTCTGGGGCTGTGAAATAGTAGGTGGGATGAATTAATTATTGCGTAAGGTGGGTTGTTTGTTTTGTTGGTTCTAGATTAATTAGGTCATACGATTAGGCTAGACTTAATTTTCAAAAGTCATCGTTCTCTCTCTATTCAACACTTTGCATTGCCATAATTAGGATTGTTGTCATAAAAAAAGATGTCACTTGTCTTGTCCTGTCTTAAGATGCCGAAGTGATGTTGCAATTGCAATAATAGCATCAATTACGTTAGCCTTCGGTATATTCATACTAAAAATGCTTGCAAATTATAATGCATAGTCGAAATTAAGTTGCTTGTCATATTGTACAGTGTGGAACAAAAGACTTTTCCTGTGCAGAATTTTCTTGACCAAAAGTCGATCTTCGACAACAGCTTTGTTTCTTCATTTTATGTATATGTCAATACTTTTCGGAGTTGATGTCCCTGATTGATTTACGTTCAAAAAATAGACCAGCGCAAATTAATCGATTAAGCGAAATGAAATTAGAATGTTAGCAATATTTGCAACGTAGTTCTCACATTTCACTGTGCTTGAGTTTGGCTTTAATATTTAATATTTATTCGGGTCATCAAATTCATATCTCCCAAATACAACTTCACCCCATTAAATATTGAATAGTCACACCTGTGCGTGCTGTGCTTTCTTTTGACTTTGGGTTTTGCAGTGTTCTGCTGTGGATTCTTCCACCCGGTCGGACGAAACTGGAAAAACCAGTGGAGTGGACAAAACAAAAGAAAATTTGGACAAGTTGGAAGAAATGGAACAAATTTTCGCAGGAGACAGTCGCATATCTACCCTATTAAGACTACTAACCCTAGATTCATTTGTTCGAATCTACATATTGCACCCCTTATTAATGCGCATCCAACTAAATGCGGCCTAATATAATACCGAGTTTGCTTCTGAAATGTTTGAGATTTTTCAAATTCGAGTTTGCTTTTGAAATTCCTGATGGTAGAACGGCGTATGACGGCCAATTGTTTGCAGCTAAATGAACATGTCAATTTGCAGAATCTTGAACAAAACTGCTCTGGCGAATATGCAAGGCCTTGTCACGTCACAACATTGCACGATGGCACGACAGTCACCACACTACTGCGATACTTGAGCCAAACAACGCTGAATTCTTTATTCCTGAACAATCTCGAATTTCAAAATATTTCATCCAGTAGGTTTCGGATGTTGTAACTCTTGTAACAGCTTGTAAGTGCTATGCTGGTGCAAAAGTTTCTTTAAATTACGATGAGTTACAAAATACGCTCAGACTTATGGAATAAAATTTGTAATGTTTCATAATATTTGGTAATTTTGAAAATTTTCCAGGTTGTTCAGGGCTTTTATTATAAGCAGTTTCTCCTCAGAGGTCGAAGAAAGCGAAGGGCGAAGCGTAGGCTTTATAGTTGAACTATTGCATTGTGGAATTGTTTGAAAATTCTATTAGATCATTACAGAACCTGGTTGGAAAATGAAAGGTTTTGAACTGTCAAGAAGCCCTGTGCTTATAGCCAACTGCGGAAGGCTTAGTTTTCAAAACATTTCGTCCACTTACTTCCATTTCATCCACTGTCTGGAAGTTATGAATTTAGTCCGGAAAAAACGGAACACTGCTTTGAACAAGTGAGTTTCAAGAAATACAAATATTCTTTTCGCAGCAGTTTGATTGCTCGCATTCGAATTTCTCTAAATAATTTGAACCGAGGAAGGACAAGGAATGCCTTAATTATGAATAAGAACGACTTCACTTTAAAGCCTCACGTCTCCTGTAATGGAGCCAATAACTATTAAATTATTGAGGAAGTTGCTGCAGAAAGCAATTACGCAGACCAAAACCAGTTTGCAATGCCGTACTTTTTATCCGGGCTTTCTACCTCTTTGTAAAAAGAAATTAAAACAGCTGATATAATTTTGTTTGGAAAACTGTGAAAAGAATCAAAGAAAAATTTAAGCAAACTGAAATCTGCAATCTGAAACAATTATTTGTTTTATTTTGTTGTTTCATGTTTGGCCAGAATGCCATCAATATTATCAATTCAAATTCAAATTAAGTCAAGTAAACTTATAGGTTTTATAGTTTCTTTTCTATATTTTTTTTTGCACCAATCAGTTAAAGCCAAAATTACAAAATCACACACATTACAATATCGGCAATCGGGAAACCGTCACAAAATAAGGAAAGCAGCACCAATAGGTAGAAAACTGAAATCCAAAATGAAACTATACAAATTAGAAATTGGTAAATCAAAACGATATAATTATTTTTGTAAGTTGAGGTTCGTTGCGTCGACTAGGTGCACCTTGGCAAAGTGTCAACAATTGACCCGAGAATGGAAATATTGTTCAGAATACAATCACCCAAATTTCGTCCGTTCGTATTACTGATATTCGAATTAGACACAGAAAGGAATCATAAATAATAATGTAAAAATGCACTAACGTAAAATGTAGACGAGTTCTATAAACAGAATATTATTAAAACTCTGTAATTCAAACATTCATGTCGGCGAATTCTATTTCGGTCATTTTTTCGAAGGCGACTTTTCATGCTACATTACGGCTTGGACAGAATGGAAAGTGCTTTGGGAATTGGGAGTCAACAATTTGATGCTTTCAAGTCAAGCAGGATACTTTGCCAATATATTATTTATTGAAATCATGATATCCTTTTCCCAACTCGTCCAGAAAGGACATGTTCAAATCACTTGGGATTAAAAGGAAATCAATTTTGGCTTGTGGCCACGAATCAAATAAATTCAATAGTCCATTTTTCTGCTAAGTACATTAGATACAGCAATGTTTTTAATAAACATGTACGTAAGCAATCTCTTTAGATTGGCCAACATGTTATATGTATTCGCATTGTCTTTTTTCAACAAATTCGCATTGTAAGTCACTAAATCTAGCCAAATCAGCAACGGGTGAGCTAAAACGCAGGAACTCTGGAACCAACCTCGACCAGACCAGTTTTGTTTAGATTGCAAAAACTGTGCAGATTGTTCGCACAAGTCAAGATTGCTCTATTACATAATATTTTGTAACTTACATAAGTTTCTTTTGTTGTTTTCTTCTACACTGAAGTATGCCACCAAAATGAAATAAAATAATAATGCTAATTAGTTACTGCAAAGAAATTGCTTACCTTGAGTGGGAATTGATTGCTAGGCTGACATTTACCTTGACATTCACAATTTGTGAACGTTTTTTGCCCAGACATTCAATCTACTGACGTGCGTATGGTGGTTTCATACTCCACTTGTACTTGCTCTCTGCTTTGTAATGTGTTTTCGCAAATATTATTGCTTTTGCGAATAACATTTTCTCTACTGCACGTGTCAAGACTTAGCATCACGTAACAAAAAATTTGCAAAGGCGCAGGTACTAAAATGATTAAAAGATGAGAGTATGTTGAGTCTGAATTTTGCATTTTACAATAGCAATAGCCAAGTGAGAAATGAACAAAAGCACAATTACACGAACGGACTTACAGAAGTCCTGGGCATTTCCGGGTTGTGCTATCCTTATTGCTTCACATTATGGTTTGAGAATTTTAATTTGCGAAAGGCAATGTGTTTGTTGTCCAACTCTTCTAATTACCTCGTAGACTACATGTGCAAGTTCTTCATACGAACCCAGCTTACAAGCTGATTTTACATGTGTACGTCAAGTTGGCACAATGATGAATCTCATTTTACATTACGGTTTTTTGCAAAGTTCTTTTCTTCTTTTGTGTTCGTAGAAAATTGTAGCCCTGCATTCTGTCCGATTCAATAGCGAATAAAATACTCTACCTACGAGATTTTGCGAGTTGAGCTAAGGAAGGAAATCATGAAAGAGTTAAAAGGAAGACGTTCTTCCTTTTCAAACGTAACAGGATGAGAAAGATCAATCAGAGATCGTGTTTTCAGATGAATTGCTTGTGCTGATCGACTGTAGAGATCTTAAGAACCCGAAGGCCATTCGAATTGTCAATTGCTCAATATTCGACGATGGGTTGAACCAGGGCTATTTATGGTTACGTTTTATTTATATTTGTGATACAACCTTGCCTGTCTGTTTTATTTGCGTTACCTCCAATTTCTCGAATATTTTAATTACTGAAGAAGGATGATTAAAATATTTGTAGGCTGAGAAGGGGAAAGACGGTATTTATCTAGTCAAGCTAGGAGGAAGAATTAATCAAGCAGGAAATATTGTGTGTGATATTCATCAATTGGCAAATAGCAAGTCTTCTGCTTAAACATGGTAGAGTGGATTTTGCAGTCTGCAAATTAATTTATAGTCAAGGCTGGAAGGCTGCGTGTAATTTAACCTCGATTTTTGTGGTTATACATATAAGTCTTCCACACCTAATGCCTAATTTTCTTGGCCAAAGAATTGAATTCGCACGCTAACCGTGGAAAGTTTTCCCAATTCAAGTAAGGTTTAATCTAAATCGTTGCTGGTCAAAGTTGGTAAGCTAAATTGAATGGATTTTATTGCATTTTCTACTTTTTTAAACTCAGCTTGTACATACGCCGGAATGAAACATTTTCTTCAGATTTTTATCAACATACATGTACATAAGCAGAAGGGTAAAGAATTCAAACTTCTTATTTGATTTTAGATTCCTTCAATTCAGTTCGCTTCAGTTCTGGATACAATTAGGAAATCAAAATGACGTGATCGTCCGTCCCATTCGTTCAAGGCAATGAATTAACGCACATATTTTTCAATTCAAAAATAATTTCGACAAATATTTCCCAAACGTGTTTTTTTATAGTAAATTTTGCTTTTTTATTAACTTTTATAGATAAATAATGTTTGTGCTCGTGCAGGACAAATTACAGCGTCATATTCGTACGTAAGGCAAGAACAAGAGTAAAGTGCGATTGGAACGAACATTTTAATTTTTCTAAAAAAAAGCAACATTAATAGACATCCTGTGCGTGAGCCTATTAGATATTACACCGTACCGTGCAAAATGCATAATTTCATTTCAGTAAAATTGCGTCCACGTCATCATACAGCATTACATTTTACATTTACAACATTACAATACTCAAAGAGAGATGCAAATTTACTATTTTAATAGTTACTAAAAGTACAAGTACATAATATAAATTTGTTTGAATTTTTTGTGCAATTTAGGTTTTCAAGTAATAAAGGCATTTTAATTTTCATTTAATTCAACCCCCCGCCCCGCAAGAGTACATACAAATACAATCCATCCCGTGAGCTCCCAAGCAAATTAAATTATTCCCGACTATAAAAATGTAGTTTAATGTTGTTGTTCTGTTTTTTGGCTTTGCAAAAAAGTTAAGCAAAGCATTTCAGTATGGAAAACAAAAACGAAGAGTACAATTCTGCAATTTCCGTCATAAAATTGCAGCCGTTTGGAGAAACGTTCGGAACAGAATCGTCGAATCGTGCAATTTGGAATTCACGAATGTCTTTTTTTAGGTCACAATAAATTCAGACTTCGTTCACCGCATCCCTGGAATTTTCCTTATAGATAATGTTCCCACTTTTACTTTTACATAATCTTTTATTTATATACTTATTTAATTTTTCTTCTTCACTTTTGTTATAAATGCGATGGATGACGAGTAGGAAAACTCCGATAATGAGGCAAATAACACAAGTTCCAAGTAATTCTGTAACTTCTTTCCAATCTATTTGTCCAGCATTATTTTGATTGTAAAGCGTAATCAAGGAACTCAAGAGCAAGAGTACACTTATGAATAGAAAGATTAGACCAATATGAAATGAAGTGATTGTTCCAATATTCTGCAAGCCAAAACAATAAACAAAAAATTAAAAAATTATGCTCAAATTGTATTCTCATCAAGAAGTTACAATTTGTATGTTCTTGATTTTTGAATTCAATACCTTTGCTGAATTTTCGTCTGTTTCTGGCTCATCTGGCCCCGTCGGATCCTCTTCAATTTGACTCTCTTGTCTCCTTTTGTGTTTTGATTTATATTTTTTAACATATTGTTCACGTCTCTTCCTCTGTCTTTTGATGGCTAATGCTGAGTGGACACTTATACCATGCATTTTTTAATGCGTGTTTTTTACGTGTAAAGTGAAAGTGCTGGCTAATGAAAAAATGAAAGTTTGAAGATTTTGTAGTTTTTCTATTATAAAATTGGCATTTCTATTCGTTTGTAGTCTAATGAAGTCTATGAAAGATTGGTCCAAACAAGTTTTAGTCGCAGCGTATAAGAATGTTTTGACTCTTCGTAAAGGTTTTGCCTTTTTATCCCTCCACGATGGCAAGGTTTTGAGGAGAAATGGCGAAGAAAGTTCTCCATGCGTCAATCAATAATCGCAGTGCCCTGGCTTGGCACGGCATGGAAAAGAGCTTTTCGCCAACTTTCCCCACGCCAGCGCAACACCGCCACACCGCATAATTGCAACTCAAGGGGCGGGTAGTTCGGCACTCAGCAGTGTCAGCAGTCAGCAGCTGAACTCGACGATATATTCATTCCAATTTCAGCAGAAATCATCTAAAAACAAGGAAACTTTTAGCCCATTCCTATCCTGTTTACGACTCCTTATACGAATGAGTTTTTCACATCTTTTTTTACACTGTGCCAGTCGGCAGTAGATAACCGCAGCTCTTCTGCACCAATAAAACAGCAATAAGATGTCCTTAATTCGGGGTTATTCAGATTTACTTCCCTCTTTTATATCCAACTAGACTTTGTATTGAGATTTGGCATGAACACTCGAATAAGGATGAAATTAGACAAATTTTTTTTTAGACATTGGCTACATAGATGTTGCTGTGCAGTAGAGTCACATCTTCTCGCAATTCGCAAAAAAAAAAAGTTAATTTCGCATCCCGAGTTTGTTGTCGCCATACGCCATGATTTGAAAGTCAGCCAAGCAAGACCAACTTTATGATTGCGAATATAAAACTCGAACTCGACCTACGCAATTATGGAAATGAAAGAAAAGGTGGTGTGAAGGAGAAAGCATAATCAAATTTTCATGAATATAAAATGATGTCACGCGTTGTATTATTCTTGCCGTTAATTCTATCTAAAATACAAACAGTCCGTTCGTTCCATTGCAGTAGTTGCACCTTTACAGTTCGCACTTGTACTGCAGATGCAGAACTGAGTATACCTCTTTGCTTTATTGTACTCTCAGGAGCGCAATGCGAATATATTATTGCAATTTTGCGATGCAGCCAAAATGGAGCGGAAAGAAAACGAGCCCACGGCTTGCATGAAAAATTTATGGAGTTTCCGCATTTCCGTTCTTCAGATGGTTTGGCGCTGCTGACCTGCTGAGCCGTATTTTTTAGTAAAATTTATTCCATGAGATTTTTGCACTACAGCTACAATGCTTGAAAGAGAACGTCGGCCTGGCCTAATATATCTGAAAAGTGAAAAAGATAATAGCGAATGCTGGGGTGTATTTAACAAATCTTCAATCTCATTACAAACTCAGGTAGTTTTACTTTTATTTTGTTTTACAATATTGAGTTTAATTTGTTTGATTTCTTCGTCTCGTGATTACGCAAATTTTGCTGGGTTGTGCAATAATCAATATGACTACTTCGAGTAGATGACCGCAATAAATTATGGAGTCCCGACTCCACTATGGACACTTGGATCAGCGTTGAAATTGATAAGTTTGTCTCCATTTCCCATCTCCAAAAATACAATCCCGTCGACCAAATTTGGAACGCGACAAACGTTTGGAGCCAAGATGGCCAATGTTTGATTTTCTCCGTCTTTGGAAGCTGAAACTAGGATTTGGTTCTGTTCAGGGCCAGGAGTTGTTTGAAAAGTTCCGATATCGTAGTTGGCTTCGTGGAAGGTGACGACGACTAGTTGCTCTGATGGCTGTTCCATTCTGAATTTGAAAATTCCAATTGAATATTCCTCATTCTTGATTACGGCTTCTTTAACGTAGTTAATGCCGTACTTTACAGCTGGAGAACCAACGACAACATTGTTGACAATTTGGACTTGATCTGTGGTGATTTGTGAGCCTGAGGTGATATGAATTTGCTATGAAACGTTTGTGAAATTGTTATCTTCATTGCTTATACTGAACGTTACCGTTTGCTATGGTACAGCCAGTGAAATTGTCTGGCATTTTCACTCCATTGATCCAACAGCCTCCTTCTACAGTCTGGGTAGGAGAGTTTTGACTTGCACCGAATACAACCTGAAGTTCATTTCTAAAAACAAATTCAACTATTAGGATTTGCTCAGAAACTCTAACTTCGTGGTAAACCAATTCGCATCATTGAAATTTTATTTGTTGACGTATTTTTTGTATTTACGTGTTTACCTATTTCCTCCGATAATTGAGAGGTGATGATTCTTAGTGCCGGAGATCGAAATTTTGTTTGATTGACCTTCGATTCTTAAATGTGTGTTATTTGAGGCATATATCACATTCTCGCTTCCATTTACTCTCACATTAATATTATTTGAAAACGTGATTTGATTTTTGTGGCCCACCAGGCTGCAGTCGACATTCTTCAAAAATTCGCATTGATTTTCATCGCCTTTAACATCTGAACCAACTTCATGAGCAAATTTCAGGGTATTCCGATCCCCAGCAAACTTAATCTTCACACCATGCCTGGCAGATATGTTATTCTGATTGCCAACAAACTTAGAACCAACGTTGTTCGTCAAGTCCAATTCGTTGTTGGATCCGTCCACTTTTAAGTTGACGTTGTCATTAGAAAGGCTACTATAATTTGCACCTTCGGAAGCCGAGTTAAAAATGACGTTACAAATATGATAGCTCATTTTCAGATTCGAACGAAACTAAAGCAAACTTCCACTTTGAGAAGTTTAATTAAGCTAAGAGTGGCGGTGACTAACAATAATTAGTCCACTTTTTATGAAAAACTAATTTGGGTCGAATTAGCTGGAAGGAACAGCCAAAACAATGAAAGAACAGAAAACTTGAAGCCATAAAAATTTCCTTCAAAAATTACTACTGTACTCGCGGTAACTTGCAACCAGGGTAAATACAGTGTTGGTTTGTTGTCTGTGGGCCCTAAGAAGTAAACTTACCCACAGCCCAGGCAACGCAAATGTGTATTTACCCCACTAGCAACAGGCCGCAAACAAAGCTAACAACAAGCTCATTTTGGTTGCCATGATATTTTGATAAATGCTACTTTGGATGAAAGTGAAAGCAAATATTGGAGTCCACAATATTTGCCAAATTGCCAATTTTGGTTTTGACTTGGCACGATTACAAACAGAGTGCTGTAAATCTGTGAATGCAGAGCTGTCTGCCTGTAAGATATTATTGCAATGTGACTAACCATTTAACCATTAATTTATTATTTGGTTACATTTTATAACAATAATATTTGCAGTGCAGGGGGTCTGTTTTGCACTGTAAGGAGCAGCTAGCTTGTTTAGCACACATGGATGGGTGAATTCAAGATAATATTCAACTCTGCAAATGTTCGTCTTACAAAATATTGCAATTTTCAAGCGTCTGTGTTTATGGCAAAGTCGTGCTAGAATCAAGTGTGGTTACTGTTACTGGCTTTTGCGTGTTGAGTGCTATTTAATACTATGCGAAACTCCGTTAAACTCTGAGCTGTAATTTGAGATTCAGTAATTGGGTGAGCGGAAGTTGTGCTGACTGTGAAAATTTGCATATCTTTCACGCGACTAAGGAAGTCCTAGTCCACGTCCACTAGAGTCTTCGTCGTACTCTGATTTACACTACAAAGTTACTCGGCTGGAATTTCTCTCTGAGGAATATCTTAATGAATTTCAGGCTCAGGCCGAGAAAATAAAAGTAATAATTCTTATGGTGAACTACGCATCAGAGTTTTAACTATAGCATCGCGGTCGAAATCGCAAATTGTGATTATGCAGAATTTACATAAGAAACGAAAATATATTTCTCAAGACCAAATATTTTTAAACAGTATTTCCCAAATCAAAAAACTCAACTTTTTCTTATGGTTGAAGACTCTATTCGCATTCACAGCTCAGAATTACAAATTATAAGCTCAGATCATCACAAATCAAGCTGATGAACTCATTTACAACAAAAATTCTTCTGGTGGTTGGAATCCATTTCGACATACTCAGAGCTCAGAACAATTCACAGCTGCTTTGGGTGTGCTAAATATTCATAGTTAGCCAAATGTCAAATTGATTGACAAAGCATAAAATCAGGGCATTCGTCAATACAATGCCACATTTGCACAAGCCGCAGCTTCCATTGGGCTAACTAGCAATGCTATGCGATTTAATGGAAGAAATGTAAAGCGGCCCAGGTGTGAAACACTAACAAGTAGCCAAATGGCACAGCAATTCGCAAATGTTATTGACTGGTCAGAAAGGACTAAGACAGATTGATAGGATGCGGAATGCCAAATTAGATCTTAATCTTTTGGAGTAACATTTTGCTTTGACGGCACCAGACATTAGATCATTCTATCCAATGAATTTACAAATTCTAGGTGTCAATCTCAACAAAGATTGCAGTGAAACGTAAAATTTAACTTTATTTTTTAAGGGATTACCGAATTGGTTAGTATTTTCCAGTATTTTGTAATTCTGTAAATCATTGGGATTGTGTTCCGACGCTATGTGACGGTCAGGTCGCTTTGGTTTTACAAAATAAAAGACAGAATTAAGATTCCATTAAATAGAAATCTAATTCGAACGTATAACATACAATTTTTACAAAGTTTTGCCCAGATTGTGTTGTGAGACGGTTTGGTGAAAACAAATTTTATACACAAGAATTTCCGCAAAGAATAAATAAATTATTGTAAAAACAAAAACCAAACTGACGTAACGTTCCTATAATTTTCAGCTAAGTAAAACAAAATATTTTAGCACACAAGTGTTCAGTACTCAACCGATTTTAACAAATTGTTGTTGTACTTGCATTTAATAATCCTGAGAGAGACAAACTTCCATTGTCTGCGGAAATGGCCGAAATGGTGTAATGAATTATAGAAGCGTGTTGCAAACTATTATTACGTAACGTTAGCTTTTAATTCTTCCACGAAATTACAACCAAGTGTGACAAGCCCAAAGCTTTAATTCCAAAACTCATGCTGATTACATGAATAGGAGAGCCTGTTGAGACAATATTTTCAATTCCCTCGTCCGAGACGAGATTTGTACACATTTCGTTTTTTTTTCGTTACTCGTTTTTTACGCATCTGCAACACAAAATGCACAAAAAAATAATTCAAGTGCAAGCAAGTAGCAAAGTACTAAAGCAAGGGTGTCTCACCTCTCACGTCTCACAAAAGCAATTAATTTAAAAGTTTTTCAGAAACACCCTTTGCATCTTTGCATCTCTTGCCTGTTTGTTTTTCACAGATGTAATTTTGTTTGCAATTGCAAAGTAAGCAATGTAGCAAAAGGACCCAGTAAAATGAGCCAAAGCCAACCTAAAATGTTATGCAGAGTTTTGCCTCCGGCTTTGCCTTGCCTGCCTGCCATACCCAGCCAACCCTTTCTTTCCCATTTCTCTCTGCAGCGCTCAGCCTCAGCCTCAGTCACTCCTCAGATTCCAACCAGGACGGGAGTCTTGCGAAAATTTTCTCCGCTCTCAAATCAACACGTCTCAAAACAAAGCAAAGCAAAGTGCAGAAAATGCACTGCACTAAAAAGATGCATTGGAAATGCAACTTTTTTTGGGTGCAATGATTGCATGTGCATAAACTGCACTTTATCAAATAAATATCTGAATCCGACAGTCTTGTCAATTTTGACAGTTTCTTGCAATTGCGGTGACTAAAAGTTGTTGACAATTGACGTGAACCGTCAATGTCAACTGACTGAATCCGATTTTGTGCGTGCAGTGCAGTGTCTGCAGCGGCATGTGGACGGAATAAGTAAACAAAGAGTTGAGTTGAGTCACATCGACTTTCTTTACTTTTGTTTGGAAAGAAAATCAAGAAAGAAAGTCGTCTTCGGAAATCTATTTTCTTTGTTTGACTGGCAAACAGTGGGAACTAAATAAGAATGTGATACAAATTAAGAGTACAGCTGTTCAGAAGTTTGGATTGTTTATTCCAGCTTTCAAGCCGATTTCGGTTTCTTGTTTGTGACATGTAAGTGTACTTCATCATTCATAGTTAGTATTTGCAGCTTTGAAGAAGAATTAGAATGCATTTGCGGTTAGAATTTGAAAGAAAGGATTCGGAAGGACGGGAGGCAAGTTCTTGGCTGCCTGCTAACCTATTTTGTTATGAATAACAAAAACATAATAGAAATTAAATATTTATTCATTTGCATTGCATGCGATGCGATAAATGTGTGCCGGCAGTGATAAGTAAGTACGTACGTTGCGTTTGACGATGAGAAGAAGTTTGCCATTTACATTCTGGTTTTTGGCAATTCGCATTTTTTTTGCACTACAGACACAAAGAGAGGTAGGGATGGTGTGACTGTAGTGACTGAAAATTTGCACATTGTACAGCTTCTGTCTATGATTATGATTATCATTGTGGGAAACAGTCAGACCAGACCAGGCCAGGAAGCCGGAAATGGAAATGAACCGTACTAAGATTTCTTGTTTCACATTTGCACAAAATTTTCAACAACATGAACAAACTAAATCGATGCAACGCAACGTTTTGTTGTCCTTCCTTTCATTGCATTTTGAGTGCTCTGGGAATCCATTGGTCAACGCTTACAGAGCAGCCCTATTTCCAATGGATGCTGCAGTAAATCATCAATAATGTGAAAGGGAATCGAATGCAAACTTCTGCTTCGAATACACCAAACTTACTTTTGATCTGAGAGCTACTAGGAATCCTGAATGGTTAGGACTCAGGGCATTGCTTAAAATGTTATACAATCACAAAAGCACCACAAACATAGTGTCCTATTTTCCATTAAGGTGGTCATTTTGACAGTAAAATATGGTTTGTAGTCCCTCGGCTTGGCTTCTCTAGAAGCCCTAGGATTTTACTCTTCCATTGTTGAAATTCGAAATGTTGAAAAGTTCAAACTTTACAGACTGGGACTGGACTAGATCAATAAAGTTAAATGATTGTAAAATTGTAAGTGAATGGATATTGTAATAAAAATTAAATAAAGTTACCAAAAATGCACCGCCTGTAGGTAAACATTGACACGCACAAGTCTCACAATGCGCTTAAATTGCTCCAAGTCTGCAGAAGGCGTAGGCATGAAAAGCGTATCTTTTAATGAAATCTAAAAATCCATGAGCGATTTTCGGTTAGGCGGCAGTTGTTGTGTAGGGCGTTTTCGTTAGCAAGCACATCTTGTCAATATTACAATTGAATTTGCAAATGAACTGGAATGTTCAAATCACTCGAGACAGAGTCCGAAATGAAATTTTGACTGAATTGTTTTGTAGGTAGACTGTGCATGTCTCCTACTCGTACAGTAGTAGTTTTGACTTAAGTCCGAAATCTCATTAGTGTTGCGCAATTGCAATTGGAACCTAAACAGTTGATTTGATTCGATTCCTTAAAATTGTTTAAAAAATCAAATCAAGTTCTGGATGTTGGGCTCCGTACCCATCGCATGAGGGGCGAGAGATGGACGGATCCGGTTTTACGTACACTCATGTCATGTCATGGCCCTGGCTGGTTGATTTTTTAAATCCTCTTTTTGATTTTTGGAATTGATTATTTTCAGTTTTAGAGCTATTAGGTACATGCAAATATAATTGCTCAATTTAGTGACAAGACACGAAGGCTTTTAGGGATTTTTTATTTTGCATTGATCAATTTAACATGATATAGTTGACAAGTAAGTCTGTTAATACTGTCTGATTTCGTTGGTTAGTCCCTTTGCGCTGGCTGGCAATTGTTGGGCAGGCTTACAACTACTATTCCTGGACTTTTTTTACTTGATTGAATTATAAAAATTACAATTTCGTTTCGGAAGTTCATTTGCATAGAACTCACAATGTATTTGGCATTCGAGTGAATGAGGATGGCATAAAAGAAGGCCAGGGCTAAATGCTATGCAAATCCATTGCAGTTTGCAGTGCAGTGTGATTTGATTTGATGTGAGTGAACTGGATTGGATTGACTGACAAACTTGGCTTTCACGGCGAATGAGTTTCAAGAACATGAGAAAGGAAGGGTTGGCAGGTTGGCACAGGAGGAAGTTTTTTTGAGAATTGAATTGATTGAATTTGACTTGAACTGAGGAAAGTGAACAAACGAACGAACGTTTTCTTTCTTTCCTTCTTGTTGATCTATTTTTTATCCGAATGATGTATGAGTCTCAAACCCCAATGGAGCACAGCAGCAGTGAGTAGTCCCTTTCTTATTTCATTCGACTCAAACTTCATTGTATGTAACGCAATGCTTAGTATTTTGCTTATCGTAAAGTAACGTTTTTGTGAGTGTTCGATGGTTGAATGTGACCAATCTGCAAGCAAATGCGATAATCGAGATCGGACAAGGAATTGAATTTTTCTTTTGTGTGAATTGTTTGCGGATTGAGATTGCATTTAGTCACGCGTACATTCGATTCATGATTTGATGTCCTGCACATTCAGCCGAAAGTTGACAACAATTTTATGAGAATTCTATGTCTTTCCGGTCCACGAAGTTAACATGGCACTCGAAATCATGGCTCACACACGCAAACGCATCTTTATGCAAATGCAAAGCGTAGGGACGTGAAAGTTGTCTGGAGAAAGCCCGGGTAATGCCTTTTATTTGGTGCGGGTAGGTACAACTGCTGCTGTTAGTGAAGTCGGTGAATGAGAATGACTCACCGGAAACTTTTATCGTAACTCGATTTTGGGCTCCCTCCTCCTGCTCCCTTGCTTGTCCTTTAAAGATGATAGTTAGCCGCTAAGCAAACACATGAAATTTTTGATGACTTAGATAGGGATGACTTTATTTGGAAAGAAGATAATCCTATGCGGCTTTGTTAAGAGGATGGTGCACGGTGCACGTTCATGGAAAATATAAATCGGAGAGGTCATTTATTTCAGCGGGTTAGCATTTTGTTGTATTGAGTCTCAAACTCGAAAACGTTACTAGATATCTATTTCGGTTTAACAATAGTAAGTAAACCTGCGAAAAAATTACAGTTTGTTGCTTTTACTGCAATGTTAAGACTAGGAGTAGGTTGAAGAATTCGAAATGGGTATGGGTGATCCTATGTTGTGGAACTTTTACTGCCAGCAGAAACTTTATAGAAAGTCTTTAAATATTTTAATACTACTGCTGGGGTCGGGTCGGGCTTGAAGGAATTATCTTCTTTGGAAAAGTTGAGAAGTTGGGAAATTCGGTTGACACTTACTCAAGTTTCTTCTTTTATCTTTCAAAACTATATAGTGTTGTGCTAATTACAAAGTTTGTAAGGTAAATAGCCTTCTGATGATGTAAACGTAATCTTCTTTGAACAGCTAGCTCAAGTTTGTTTCGTAGAAAAGTTCAATTGCATTACTCAGAAGAGAACAAAACTCACTTCTGAAAGGGCAGGTAAAAAATAAACGTTTGCTCTGCCCTTGTCTAGCTTAGTCTGAGTTGCAATCGCAGTGCATTTATTTCGAAATACGTTGTAATACTTGCAAATATTTTGAATTTGAAAATGTAATGATTTGTTTTTATTGATTTTATCGCAGTAGCCATCCCAGGCTTAAAGTGGACCAGCCGTCGTTATTAAGAAAGGCCATGATCTAAATCGGTGTCGTCAAAGGCTCGTTTTTCATCGGTTACTGTGCGCACTGGAACCGTCGGACAGTCCAATGTGAACTTATTACTGGACCATGATGATACTTCGCGATCGTTGAAGTGATATATAGAAAGGATTGAACCAAGGCTACGGCTAAGCGTTGTATCGCATGTTCCATGTTCGGCATTGTGTCGTTCGTGTGTGTCTGTCTGGTGAAGTGAACTGCTGACTACATGTGTGTCTGTCGTACAAAATCCAACGACTGCGAAAGGAAATAGTGAAGCGGAAGAATCCATTATCATCCATCAATTTGTTCAAAGAAGAGTCTGGCCCATTCTGTTAGTTTTGCACTAAAGCAAAGAGATGAAGACACTCCGACACTTTGGTGGTGCGGACCTTTGTGACACTGTTACTGTTTGGGATCTCTTGCAAAAATAATCCCTTTAGCCGATGACGCAAATCGTAATTTTGCCATAAAAGTTCCAGAGAAGAATTTTCTCAGATTTTCAATAACGTTTCTGAAATAATTCTCCTCGTATTGTTTTAATTTGTTCAGATGATAAAGTTAAATTTTAATTGTATCAATGCTGGGCCCATGGCTTCATAATGAGAGTGACAAGTAATTCGAGAGCCAATGATTCTGTCATTGGGCCAGTTAATTCCCAAAAATTTTCAGAAGTGCACCCAGATCCGTGTGTTGTGAAGTCAAATTTGAGTGTAAATGGTAGAGCACTAGGGGATGGTGATGTGAGAAGGATTCCGATTGTTGGTACAGCTGCCTCAGGATCAGCCATAACGAGTAGTCTCTTTGGGCCAAGTTTTAGTGGAGGAGTGGTTGTTGGTTCTCTTGGTACTGGGCCGACTAACGGGACCCCGAAGACGACGACGGCTTCGTCTACGTCTACATCAGCTTCTTCGAAGGCTCAAATTGCACACGCTGGGTTTGCTGCAACAGGAGAAGGTGCAGGAGACTACGTTACCATCAACAGCACAAATACAACAAATAATAAAAGTTGTAGCGGTGGATCTTGTTCGTGCTCCGCAGCAGCGACGCCCACGAGAACCACGGCGCTTGGCCTAGTTTCGTACCCTGAGAAAGGCAATGACATTAGTCGCGTTGGAGTCTACAATGGGATTTTTCTCGTGGATGGTTTAGGTCACGGAGTCAGGATCGAAAGACAAGGCAAAATGATGGCCAACACCACGGTCACTGACGGTGGTCACTTTGAGTACGGGCTACCGGACCAAAACTCTGCAGCTGGATTTGCGCCAAGAGAAAGCAGAGAACGCCAATTCTATCCAGCAATAGCTATGCCGCAGGTTCACAGTAATGAGCAACATCCGGTTAGCATCCGAATTGACGCTGGAACTTGCACTAGCCCAACGGTCCATAGTAATCCGGACACGTCTAGATTTTGTGTTGGGGTCACTTGTCCGAGTCAGAATTATTTTTCGACACAAAGTCCTGAGTCAGCAGGCGGAGCTGTTGTCCGAAGTTGTACTAGCAGCAGCAGCAGTGCAGTCGTGCCAAAATCAACGAACCCAAATAGTGTCACGCTTCCAGTTCCATCACCGCCAGCACATGCAGTGACACAAGGGAATTTTGGGTCTGGAGCTGTTCCCCTTTCTGGATTAAATGTCTCTGGAATTGCTCCTGGAATTGCGAGTGAGAGAGGGACCCCAGCCCCAAACATTACGGCGTCTACATCTACTCCTGCAGCGACAAATCCGAAAAGTCATAACTGCCCGAACCTTACAGAAAGAACATTAATCTCAACGGAAGCTCAGACTGAAGATTTGCCCGCTTTGACGACCCTTCCCCCTCCTCCTCCACCGTCGAGAAATCGGGAACAACGGAAACGAGAAAGAAGGGAACGGCGGAGAGCTGACAGAAGTCAGAGTCAAGGCCTGAACTATCAAGCCCATCATGCGATCGGCCACCGTAATTCTGCACAAGGGCCATCGAGAATTCATGGCAATCGGGGAGCACATAATGAGCTGAACGGCGATAGCAACAATATAATATATGCAAACACGACGTCTATATGCGCCGAACAACAGAGATCTGATCAAGCTCTGACCCCTTTAGCACGGAATAGCCAAGCATTTTGTGAAGGTTCCGGGTCAAATAATTGCCAAGGTCAAGGTCAGGGCCAGCTTGGGCTCCCTGATCTTCTAAATTCGCACTTGCCCCCGCCATATTCAACATTACCTCAAACTTGTGAGCGTCGTGTTGTGCTTAGAAATGTGCCATTACATGGACAGATTATGGGTCAAGGTCAAATGCAAATGCATCCTCATCCACCTCTGCAGACAATGCAAATGCAGGGGTTCCCCCCGCCCCCAGTGATTCAAGTCCCACAACCGATTATTGGGCCTGGTCCTCCAACAGCTGGAGTTTGTTTAGCTTCCCCAGCTCAACCCGTGCGATATCATTTTGCACCGACTGCGAGAACGAGCAGAAGGTTAGTATTATTTAATTGAATTTGTTATTTGATGAACGATAATTGAATTGACCATGAGTTTGTCGTTTGAGACTGTGAGGCGTAGGCCTGTTTCAATCATTGTCATTTGTAGTGTAGTTTTAGCCGAGCTTTGAGCCGAGTTGACTGAAAGTGTTTACTTAAGTATTTGTATGATGTGTGTGCATTGCACTGTATTGTTGTCAACAGACAATCCATAACGTTGGTTTGGTCTGTGTGAACATTTGCCTTACGATTGCACAACTACACGATTGTCTATTTATTGATGACGGCTTAGAGAGAATGTTAGTTAATTTTGTTTGCTCAAGGTAAATTTGAATTCATAAAAGTACGTAAATACCACTTGCATGCAGCAGAGCGAAGTAACTATGCCCAGTCTAGCTTAAATGGGTTGGTTTATTTTTAAATGGGCAGCAATCAAAGCAGTGGAACCTTCAAATTGGTTAAGAATATTATTTTTATATGCATTAATCGTTTTGATTTTCCTCGTCATGCACCTTAAAGCCTTGTTTCCGTTTGCATTCTATTAAATTCTACGGTTTGACGGACGTGTTCCTTGTTCAGCCCCATTCCAAACTAAGAGCACAAGGTTAACTCAAAGCAGGTTGTGTGATATTTATTGTGTGCACTGACATCAATGATATCCTCCTTGGTCCTTAGTGGTTGAAAAAGGTAAAAATGAGCTGGCTACAAATTCCAGGTTTTTCTTTGCTTAGTGTTTAATCTTACTGGTGACAGAAGAAAGAAAGAATGAAAATTCAAAAGAACGGATGTTTGCTGAGGAGGAAGGAAGTTTCGGAGAATTACATAAAGAACGACGACGACGTGAGGTCGAGCTTTCTGGTTTTAAAGTAGGTTCTTCGCTAGCTATCAGTATCCCAAACACTCGAGGAGGAACAGATCATGATCACAGATCATGTATTCAAGAGTACTCACCAAACAATATTTTCTGTTTGTTCCATAAATGATCAAATTCTAAAAAAATTGCAAGAGAAACACGAAGAAAGTGTACGTACGATTTTATTATGAAAAAGAAAAAAAAACTGTATTTTGAATTTGGATCGTAGGCTATGAATTGCTTAGATCTTTCATGCCATTCAATTGGAGTTGAATTGAAGGTGGAAAGGTTAGGAAGAGAATGTGTTTGATGTGCTACTTTTCTTTTGCTTGAAATTAACTAGTAAATATTGAATTACACGGGAGCAACTTTCCAGACAGTTGAAGGATAGGAAGAAAATGAAAAGCAAACATCTCCTTGTCCTGTCCCTGATCTTGCTGACGAGAATGTATTGCTGCATCTCTTCATCCTGTTAAACAGTTAATGAGGCACTAGAGTATCAAACACGTCAACTTCATTTTCACTACTCCAAAGTATTTTGTTTTTGTTGGGTTTCAGACAAGGAATGTGTAATTTGAGTACTTTTCGAAACGAACCTTTGTTTCCTAACAAGCTGCAGCAGTACACTACAGCTACAAAATTCAGCATTACTTCAATGAGTTCAATTTTCTGATCTGTTGTTCTAAACTCAAAACAACAAAAAATATTAAGAAAGTGGTAATCAACGACGTACAGATTTCTGATGAGCCGATATTGAGTTACAAATGTTCATTAAAATTAAGATATTAAGTTAAAATTACGATAGCACGACTCGACTTAGCTCAGTTGAGTGCTTACGGGATGTTTTGGTCATATTTTTTTCTGCTTAGAATTTACAAAGACCCAATACTAACTATGTCGTGCTTAACTTTATACCGTGATACGGCTAACAATAATAATTGTGTAGATTTTAGAAGTTCATCTACGGCTATCCTCATGTTTGATCTCATGATTAAAAGTCCATACGCTTGTAAATTAAGTAATTCTTCTGTCAGTCATGTATCACGAATGAATGATTGGAGGTGGAAATAGAAAGTGAAATCTGCAAAGAAATGTGCTGCATTACTAAGATGCATTTCCTCATATCCTCTTTTCCTTAGCAGCTTGTTTATCTAGTTGGGCTCCACTTCAGTGACTGACTACAACTGCAATGTTCTCTATTGGGCGATGTGACGAGGATGTGAACATTGCACGACCCTTGTTATTTGTAACTCAAGGAATTGATAGTTTGTATCTTAACAATGCAGCGCAACAGTGCAACAATTGGCATGTTGGCTCTAAGGATTTTGATCTCTTGCCATCCATGTTGTTTTCTTTTGAAGAAGTCAGTCAGGCAATAGTGCATGGCATAATATTATTACATATTACATTCCGACCAGGTAATAAGGTTAGGTGACCGGCTCTAGGCTCTGTTCTGTTCTAGCTGGTGAATGTAAGCAGGAATAGGAAACCGGCTCGGGTGGTTGAATCAAAAGGTGTGGCTTATTATATTACACAAGCACGCTTTGTTCTCAGTCATGATAAAAAAAGAGTGGAAACAATGTCGGATAATTTACAATCTGTTCAAGTCTGAGAAATTCGTGAAATTGTTATCTCATGCGAGCAAGCAGCACTGCAAGCAAGCGGCCCTCGTCTCATCTTGGCATGTCATGAATTTGACTTTATTCGGCAAAGGTGTATTTCCTCTCCTTTGCTTTGGCTCGGTGTGCCAGTCCAGGAATAACATACACCAAAAAAAGTTTTACTGACTTGACTTAACACAAATTTCATTTGTAAAAAAGCGGTGCTTGCTTTGCTTAGCGAGACGAATTTTATTTTGAAATCAATGGATGTATTCAACTTGCTGATTAGAATCTACTTGTATTCCTATTTTGTAACTCCGACTAAGAATTCAATGCATTGTCGGCATTGTGTTCTGGAGAGTGACGATGTGATGACAATCTTCTTCGGACATACTAAATTGAGTAGATTCTTTCATCGCTCTTCCAATTTAAAATTCGAATCAACCCTGCAGCCTTCTCTCTTTAATATAAGCTTGATTTCGAAGTACAAAGAACATGTGGGAAGTCCAGTGTGAAGGTTAACAACTTTGACAACTTGAGGAGAGGATGTGAAAAATTTCTTTGAATTCCTACTGGTGTGGTGATGGTGATTGTCGTCTTGGATTTTAATATTTATGAATCCTTGGTGTGAAGACACATTAGTACATTTGAGCTGGGTCCTAACGTCTGATGATATAAACTATGAATGATTTTCACCCGACCCATGATCATGCAAAGGAAAGCTTCAATATTAGAATTTCATAACTTATGGAGAATTTATGAATTGCATGATGAGCATAGCAAAGTAATATTTTGAGAGAGGGGGAAGAGTTTTACACTTCCGAATTCAAATATAAGGGTTTAGGTTTGCCTTTAGAGTGAGTGGGATATGAAAGTTTATAAATTTTCATTTAATTTGGTTCGACGAAGATTGGTGTGGGTTCAAGCTTGACGCATATAAGAGGATGTTAGAACCCGGATAGCCTAAGAAGGAAGGAAGGAAGGGAGGATTTTTAAGATGAAGTTGAAAGTTGAAGGGGAAACGAGGAAAGCAGACGCGAAGATACTCAAGCTAAGTGAAGTTCACATATGGGCTGACAAAGTTGAGAATAACTTTTTGACTTTTTTATATTCCCGAATGACTAGGTAGATTTACGTAAGCTAAAGTTAGCTGAGCAATTCGTGGCAAAGGGTTCTGCCTGGGTTAAGCTCGCTTTTCTCTGCTCTGCCAGAGAATGAGAATGTATCGAAAAATAAGAAAAGCAGAAGGAAGAGGTTAGTAAATTGGAAGGAAGTTGAGCTCTACTGGTGGGCTTAATTTAAGATTTTTTGTTTTAATCTCAAACCTTACAGATTTTGAAGTTGCAACCAAAGTTTCGGTAATTTATTGTCGGTAGCTCAAAGTTGAATGATTGAGTACTTGCTATACCAACTCATTTTATCACATCTCAAGTTCACAACTTAATTTAGGTGCATATGTGTTCCGAAGACGCCGATTTTGAAGTTCCAAAAAATAGCAAGTATGTCAACTTAATGAAAAGTTTGGAAAGCAGAGAGGCTACTTAGCAATGTTCGGAAAGCTGAAGACCTGAACTGAACGAATTTGCATTTTCGTGATATTTTATCTTCATTCTTTTGCTTTTCATAGTTAGAAATGTGTTTGGCAATAGGGTGAACTCAAAGTTCTTTGAGCACAGCGGAACAAATAGCTGTGCATTAAATCTTCTAAAAATTCTGGTTACAGAAATGCCCTGTCATGCACCAGGCAGGAAGGAAAGGATAGGAAATAAGCAAACACTCAACTAAAGCTTGGCTTTTTTTTTACAAAGATGCACAAAGTGAAGTGCCTAAGAGCTTCACGACCACTACAGTCTATCCAGCAGGACTGACTGACAAGACATTCCGTTTATCAATCAGTCTTGATCTAGTCTAAGCTTATGTTTTGTTGCACGGAGTGGCCGGATGTTCAATTTGACTTTCTGTGACAAAGAATTTTTCTGAAAATTTATAAATTCAAATGCAATATTTACAAAATTTCTCCAGGCCCTTAAGTTCACCTTACTCAGTTAAATGGAGTAAATTTTGACAAATAGTCTCACAATATGTATTCTGCCGATAGACCAATGCTGGCCATGACCAAAACATCAAAGAAAATTTCGCATTGTATATATACATATTTACAGCACCTAACAAAGTTCTCTGTCTGTGAAGCCATACATATGGTGTTTTTCAAAGTTTGTAGCTTTGATGGCGGAGAGATG
Organism: Hymenaphorura dentifera; assembly: GCA_034699705.1. Taxonomy (NCBI): domain Eukaryota; kingdom Metazoa; phylum Arthropoda; class Collembola; order Poduromorpha; family Onychiuridae; genus Hymenaphorura; species Hymenaphorura dentifera. The sequence goes on from JAQGCM010000090.1 coordinate 34,447, forward strand.
AGACGATGAGAGAAGGAGGATAGATGTGTAATATTGTATTGGAATTTGGAATGGAAGAGCTCTTCACGTTTTCACGGTCGAGGAGATGAAGTCACGTTCGGTACTCACATAATCGACCCATTTGAACAGAGAGAGAAGACTTGAGCGAAAAAACTACGAGCGTGCATTTGAACCAAATGCGATGCAATATGTACGTACTATGTGGTTCGGGTCAGGCATTGGTGGTTCGTTGGTTACCATTACCATTACCGTATCACGCACGCTGTACTTTGAAGAAGATGAATTGAAAAGTGTAACGGGAACTTTATATTGTCATTTTCAATAGAGAAGTGAAGGAACAGTCTAACTAACATGTAGAATATTTTACTTAAGATCTACCTGCACAAAGGCAGTTGGTCATTAGTGAACGTCCTGTCCTGAGATATTTTTCAATTTGTTCACTAATTATTGTAAGTTGAAATTAAAATCCTCTAAAGTTCTGGGTTGGGACAAGAATGTGAAACGAGTGGAAGACCAGACCAATTGGAGAAGCGCTCTTGAAATGTACTACGTATGCTTTCTTTTCATCGTTTTTGTACTTGCAATTTGCAAATAACGTGTTGAAAGCTAAGTCAAGTTACTTCCCACATGTAAGAAATGAAATGAATTCGTCTTGAAGTAACAAGAAAAAAATCATCAGCTGAGAAACAAACATGAATTTGCACTGTGAGTGGTGTGTTACATACGCCATTCCTTGCTTGCTTGCTAGCTGGCAGCTTAATTATCCCATGAAGCGTTTTGAGAGTAGTGCAAGTTCTACTTGCTAGTGCTTTGCTTGCAGCCCTTTTCTTTGCTGACTGTTGAAGCATTCTGCTTGTACTTTAAGATTCGAATTGAGTCCCTGGCTGAGACTTGTACATGACTTGAAGAAATTTGGCATTGGGTTGGTTGGTGGGATCATCATAATCCTTCATTAAAGCATGAAGGATGAAGAAGCGAAATATTGTTCAGCTCAACATCCTGCAAAATCCTACTGTAAGCACTCTGTCAGCTCAGCAGCCTGGAAGACAGGTGTTATTACTCAGACTTGCTTGCTGGGCTGGGACTCAAAATATGTATGGTGTGTTTGTTGCAAATATTTTTTGCAGGACAACATTCGTGCAATAATTGCGATGAATTGTCTACGCAAAATTAGGGTTCCAAGGAGTTCTGCTGCCGCTGGAATTCATTTTTATCGCCGTCGGCATTTAATTGGCGATGCAATTTGATTAGAAATATAAAATAATACAAATCTGCTAATTTTACAAGCAGCCACATCACGATATCACCAGGCTTTTTGTTGGACATTGGGTTAGAAATATTTTGAATTGAATGAATGAAGCTTGTCGTGAATTTCAAGTAAGACAGTCACAGCAGAAGCAGAGGTGCACATGTTGGACAGGTTGGGTAGGGCAAGGCAGCACAAGGTCTTTTGTGCAGGTTTGCGAGTTACCTAAGTGTGTGCGAATATTATTAGAGAATAAAGTGTGCTTATTAGCATAAAGCCATTTTTGATGTGCCATATTTTTTGCTGGTGTAGTAGTTTGTGCTTGTTGTTAAATGAGAGATGAGCATGGTAGGCAGGCAGGGAAAAAACCAAAGTGGCTGAGTGGCTGGCTAAAGTAGCTTCTTTGCTAGAAAACCTTGAAAGATTGAAAACTGCTGCTGCTGCTTGATCATTATTTAAGTGAGTGCGAAAAAAGTTGTCCTTCCATTCTATGTATTTTTCTTGACTGACTGGCGGTACGAGTCTTCTTTGTTGTTGCATTGTACATTGTATTTCACATGTGTGCCATTCCCATTGTATTATTGTATCTCTACGTCTGTCTAAGAAGCCAATTACTACTACTGTGTACTTTGCTTGATTTGCAAATGTGAAAAAAATGTGATTGTGATTGCTTGCCAGTGAAGAATAAAATGATGTAAGATGGGGATGATAGAAGAAGATGGAATTATTGGTCATTCAGGTTTTTCTTCTTAAAGCTGATAGCTGATCTGGTGCTGAGCCAATTAATATATTAATTGCAAATATTATTCTTATGGGGATTTTGATGAGTTTTGTGCAGCCGTAGAGTATCGCTTCTAGAGATTTCTAAATTCTTTGAGTAGGAGAAATCTCGGATTGAGTATTTGATAAGTAAGATAATTCTTCGTTCTTGAACGAACGGAAATTATGAAGGATTCGTGAAATTGACTTGATAATCTCTTAATTAGAGATCCCTTGTCTTGTCTCTATGAAATATGTATGAAATGAACTAAAACCGGATGTGGAAATAATTTGTTTCAAAGTGTTTGAATCAAATTGCAATTCCAACTCAAGATACATATTTAATGTGAAACTAATGACCACTCATGTATCTCCGGCTAATGAGGATTTCTGGCTCATAGCTGGCTAGCTAGCTAACTCTAACTCTACCTTACCTTTACCTTGCCACTACCAGGATTTTTATCTTGAAAAAGCTTATGTAAAAGTTTTGAAACTTTTCCTTTGGTGCGGATCTTGTTAGGCAAGGATGAAGGATGCTGCTTGCTTGCTTTGCTAGGTTGTACGCGTAACCTAATTGGAAAACATTTAGAACTTGTTCCACTGCTTGCTACAACTTTACTTTTAAGCTTGGCTACAAGTCTCAAGTGAAGTAAAAATCCATACCACAACCCCGTGCGCTCCTGGCCTTACTACTACTAAGAACGAACCATGAATCGATTTTCCTTTTAGACATAATATTGTGGGTAAAAACAGTAGAGCGCAAGGGTTCAGAATATTTGACTTTTTGTTTGTGCGTGTGCAAAATTCTTCATGTGTTTTCTGGCTTTGTGCCTTGGAAAGTATAATGGCATCGTTTTGCTAGATACTAAACTAAACTCAATATTTCCAAGAATCTAGGCTTTTTAAAGCGTTTGGTCGATAAAATATCACAAAACGACGGGCAATTTTTGTTTAGCTCGATGGAAGATTTGCAGTGCTCAATTTATGAACTTGTTTCACAACTCAACGTCGTTTCAACTGATAGAAAGTCCCCAGAGTTGAGGCTGAGATCGACTTTCACAAAACGAAGTATTGATATTGATGTACAAAATTACCTTTGAAAAGCTTGTTTGTAAAATATTACAAACATCACGAATTCGGAGTCAGTTAAATGTTTGAGCTAATGATACATTAAGACAGTTAACTCTGCAAGTTTAGACTTCAAAACTGGGCTTGTGATATATTCAGATGAACTTCAAGGATTTATTTCTACTACTTACGCTTTTTGTATTTTGCGTGAAGCTACAATATTTTTTGGCTTGGTTGTTGGTTACAAGGTTGTTAAGAAACCGATATATCGTTTTAGTGTACCGAATGTACCCATGTCAAAACATAAATGAGTACTCTTCCGGTATGAATAATAGGATAAAATGCACAATACACAAAAGCTCACACAAGGAACAGTTGAGTAAGAGAACGCGGGAGGTCGATGCCAGGAAATGACATTTGTGTCATCGCAAATCTGAGGATTTTAGGCTGGGTCATGTCACGTAGCGCAGAGATGACGAGAATAGCGTACCAAGTTGTAAAACTATGTGTGGCAAGGCATTGAAAAAGATATACGTAAAGGGAAGCTGATCTCGTTCCCACATCCGGTTTTCTAGCATCCTCCGTTTGCTCCTATCTTTCATTTCAGACTAGAAGAATAGGTGCACAACATTTTGAACAGTAATAAATAATGGAATGGAAATGGAACTGAAGACGAAGATGACTAGGGATGTGTCGGTGGTCCTGGTGGCATTGAATATTTATGCAGACAATAACTGAAACAAAATTAATTTCTGAATGTAGATTAATCAATTTCCCTTGACATCCGCATCCTAGAAGAGTTCGGGATGGTCGATTCTACAAGTTTTGTGGTAGTCCTGCTTCTGCAGGGGCTGCTATCAGTAATTTGCAGGGAAAGAGAGAGCATAGAACATTGACATCCAGAATTCACATCCCCTTTTCGACATTGGTTAATCTTCCTTTTGAATGGAGTGAATAAACTACTCTGCGTCAGATTCATCTCATGCTCAATCTAACTCCCACTCCAATGGCCCTACCTCCTATGGACTTGAACTCTCATAATTTTTGTTGAGTCTCCTGCCACAGACTGCCGTGTCTGCTTGGCATGACCTGATCCACTAAATGCCATTGTCCATAAAAATACCCTGTCAGACAGCCAGCGAGAATTGTGAGAATGAGAATTGAAATACAAGACTTGTAGTTGGTTGCTTTGTTTCCTAAAGTGAACTGGGATGTTGATCTTCTATTATTAGCCATTAATAGAACAATGTGATGTACACAACAAAAGAGCATTTGATTTGAGGTTGCTTTGCTTAAGAGGTCACCTCCATTGCCATTTTTGCCATGTTGGAATTCGAATTTAGGATTAACTACTTGACACAGTGTCATGCCTATTTCGAATTGAGCTAAAGTCTAAGGCCTGTTTTTGAGGAATTAAGACGGAGACTATTGCTAATTACGAGCTGAACGTTGAAATAGAGATCTCACAGCAAAACCGTGGAATATTGTATTATTTAATTTGCATTTAAAATTGCTACGCAATAGCAGCCTTGCTTAATCTCGTAGCAGTTGATTTTCTTTGCATCCTACTATAGGTGCTGCGGTTGAAGATCTACAGAAAGCTGACAAAGCTAAAGCCAAAATATCAAGTCAAAGTCTGACATGGTTTTTTTTTTTGCAGCGCTAGCATCTTACGTCTTGAAGCTTTAGGCAGGGAGTTTAAATCCTGATTTATTGATATGATAACCTTTGTTGAAGCTGGAACATCTGTAAAACTCATTCATTCGTTTCATTTCCTTGGGTGTGAGTGAGTTGAGTCTTCTCACATGTACATAGTCAGTCGGCTTGCAAAGAGGAAAGCAGTCATGCCATTCGTACACAGACTTTTTTGTAAACTTTTTGCCATGATTTTGCAGGTTATTGGCACCAATCTGTAGTGCAAGTATCTGTTCTCTACTTCTCTTTTCTCTCCGTTCAAAATGTTGAACGTATATTTATTCGTCCTTTCGATACGCGTAAATATACAAATCTGTTAACACCAAAGGCTCGTTGTGCGTTCGCTCTAACTTTTGGGTTGGGAAGTCTACTAAGCTCTGTGAGCAAAAAGTGTTAATAGTTGAAATCCGTCTTCGTTCAGTTTACAAAAATTTGTTGGATTATATGCTGCTAGTTGATAATTGTGGAGACAAATATGTTTGGCTATTCTATTCTGGTCATCCCGGTAAACAGTACAAATGAGATTTACTGTACAACATTACGCATTTGTCTGGCTGGGACCCCGATGCTGGCCGATGCTTTAGGTTTCAGATAAACTGGATTAATGTAATGATGACATATGAGCTAAATTTCGGTCTCGATAAAATAAGACGGGTGAGATAGAGTCGGGGAGTAATGGGCGAGGATGAGGACTGAAGAGAAGAGAACCAACCCGGTCACAATTTTGTAGGATTATTGAAGTGGAAATGGATCAAAAGCTGAATTGAAGTGAGTGGGAGTTGTAGCATTGGCTACAGCTGACTGTTGTCTACAATCTAACGTCCGTATGGCTGTTCTCTTTCATTTTCCTATCTCTATCCACGATGAATGGATCCAAAGGGACAAAGATAAATAAATGTAATTAAGAAGAAGCAAGCTGGGGCGGGAACTTGGTCATAGACAGACATCATGATGAGACTAACTGCAAGCAAGGGGCAAAATCATGTTCAGTAACACTACTCAGAGAAGCAGATGTGACGAATGGGCTCGATTGAGGTTGTTCATCATTTTGAGGGCAATGCATTGGCATCAGGATCGGGATAAGAATTTGAGAATTAGGATGCCCGGATTTTATTTGGAGCTGCCTTTCCTCTGTTTCCACGCGTGCCAGAACGAAAAAAAACAAGTTACGATGCCTAAGCAGGAAGTCGGAAGTAGAAAATCCTTTCACCTGGACGCTGAAAAGTGGGGGATTCTAACAAGCTCAAGGTGTCTCATTTAATGAATTTTAAAGCACGAAAGTAGGACCGGACCGCTTTGTAAGTCGAACGGTTGTATTTATTGGAAGACTGACACTGAGGCAGATTCGTGAAATGGTTGAGTGAAATAAAACCAACTGGAACGAGCGTTGTTGGTATGTTATTGAT
>JAQGCM010000091.1:0-40400 GCA_034699705.1 Hymenaphorura dentifera
TCCTTGTCAAAATATGCAACTCGAGAGTCTGGCGGGGTCGAAGAAAAATTGTCCTGCCTTCAAAGAAACTTTGGAAACTCATGCATCATTTATACGATCAGTCACTAGCCAGTAGTCAGTACTGTAATGGATGTAAAGGTTAGCATTTCGTAGGCTACTGAAAAAAAAAGTTTAGGAGCATAAGTTTTCACATGCTTTCTAGAAAGGGAAGGGGTACAAGGCAAGAAATTGGGCAAAAATTGCCATTGCAAGTAGGAGAAAAAATCACATTAAGCAGAAACTAATTCTTTCTCTGTCAAGACATAGGTGTGTTATTAATCATGACAGTGTGACGCAGACAGGTTGGCATGCTCTGCGTTCTCATAAATTAAGATTTGGTTAAATTCGCGTATCTCCGGATGCAGGCCAGGGCCAAAAGTTGAGCCAACCAACCTCGTTCTCAGAATATAAAGCACTGGGTAGAGTTCAAACCAAATTCTTTCATCTTTTGTGAGGAGGAGGAGGAAATTCGAGTCCCCTTGGCCAAATCCAAACAGAAAGGAAATCTATCAAATCTCATTTGCTCAATCTAATTAAGTCTTACACATCCAAACCCACTTCCTTAGATGGGAGTGAGCTAACAAAAATTTTTTTTATAAGGGATGCGGTAAGGATAGGCTAGAGAATTGAGGATAGCCAATCCATGAAAAGAAGTGTGGGAAAGGGAAACTTGAGCTTTCTCCTCGTGTAGTGAAGGAGCAGAAAGTACGGCATATATGTACTTAGCGAAGTACTTTTAGAGAAAATGTCAGTCTTTTTTCCTTTTTTTTTGTTGGATGGATCACATTTCAATCTCACGTCGCCTCTCGCCTTCTTTCATCTCAGAAAGGAAACACAAACCAAACCATTCACTACTAAGTCGACTCGCTCACACTCACCCAAGGTGATGGATCTCCAACAATGAGTCAGTAATTTTCTGGTACAAGGAGCGCAATTCCACTTTGCCCTAAAAATTAAATTAATCCGAGTGTCAAATCTGTAATGAAAGCATACTTAATGACACTTTATCATATTCTTGCCTGTATGATTTTAGATTGCGGTTTCCTTCCTTTCACTTTGAATTGGGCCAATTTTCTTGAAATCTCAAACACGTAATTGAAAAGGACGAGAAGTCCCACTGAGCACCAAATTAGGGCTTATTCTCCTATTAGTGCTGACGTACATAAAAGAGAAACCGAACAAGTGCGTGATGGCATCGATCCGAATCCAACGAGTAAATCTTGCATCAGTAAATTCTTGCCCTCCACGTGTCCCGATTAGCTCAAACCACTGGGTAGATGTGATACAAAACGTTGTTCAGACGCAAACAAACTTGTCAAACTGTTTCGTTAGAAAATTATATATTTGTATAGGTTGTTTGTGGTTGAAAGTAGAACAGTTCTCACAGGGTGACGTCCTCCTCTTTGAGTAAACACTTTTTCTATTCTAGATCCAACAAAAACATGTCCAACGACTATGACTTTGGTGGCGAAAGCCGCAAAATTAAATTAAACTTTTTGCACTTCAATCTCGCGAGGAAAACAGCTCAAGTATCAGTTGAATTGAATTACCTAATAATATTTTTGTGGTAAAAGTTTGCTAGAAGGAAAGTGATAATAGTTTTCTCAAAGTGTTTACATTTAGCATGCTATTGAGAGGGGGCAGTGACTTTGACGGTTGACCAGATATATCGGAATTTACGACTGTTCGCCAGTTCGAGAACAAACTAAATGTTTGTTCTCATATGGAGGAGGTTTTCGAATTGGTAGGGCAGCTAGGGCTGAAATGTCCAAAGATATATTTATTCCGTTCATCTCAAAGTGCTTCGAGATGTTCGGATCAAAGAAAACAAATTGAGCGTGAGTAGATTGGATTATGGGAGAGTTGGGTTAAGAGAAGAGAAACTTATCTGGCAAAGAGATCAATGCATCATTCCAAATGATAAAATAATGAGAAAAGGGGCAAAGCCGTAGGCGAAAGGCGATTGATTGAACTTGAACAGTCGCATTTTGTTCAAGACTGTTTTTTGTCATGCCAAATTCTACAAAACTCGGCTGCTGTTTGGCCATTTTGTAAGTAAAAGCGCGATCAAAACTTGTGTAGGGTTGGGCCCTAATTTCTTTTGTACGTTTATTATGTAGGAGAGGCCATATTTTAGTCCTTTCATCTCACATCACTAATCTTCTGTAGGCGGCACGAATTTCTACGAGTCTTTAGTATAATTTAGTCAATATGTGATAATGAAATGTGAACCTAACCACGCGCTTTTATAAACGGTAAAGTATTCAGCACTCATGTTGACCCGAAACCGCACGAAACCCGTTATTTTGGTTGCACTCATCCAAATGCCCTACCAGGTAACACGAGGAGAAGCCGGAAGCGTATGAAAAAAATTAAAATGCGAACTGATGTTTATGAGATCTTAAATGCGATTTGCAAACACAGAGAAATTGATTTCCCTTCGTCCTGCTAAAGTGCTGGAATTCGATAGCAGACAAAGTGCTCAAATTTAACGAGTCAACCCACGCACGCAATGCACTATTTTTTACTTTGGGGGGAGTCCTACTAATTTAAGTAACAAAAATATGTTAAGATGTATATATAGTGACATTTTACTGTTAGATCATTCTTAGCATAAAAGCCTAGTAGAAAAATATTTACAGCATGACGCAGTGACTGTAACTTTAGATAGATAAAAATATGTAGACTAGTAGATGATTGACTCCAGAGAACAATAAATGATGAAATATTGGGATTTTATGAGCAGAGGCAACAATCGTTAGTGTCAACTTGTATGTGATAAGCACAGCGACTAATGAAGACGTGAAAATGGTAAGTGGGCTTCACAACCCCACCGAGCCAACAATTCAATTAATTCCTTCGTTTCTATTTCAAATTCTATTAGATTGGTTTTATTTTGATTCCATTGTGCCACTTTCATTTTGATTTTCCTCACTCTTCCTCCTCCCCAGAGACAATATTTAATAATAAAAATTGACCAAAGGTTCAAATTCCGCAACAGTTCTCGAGGACCAACATAAGCCAAGAGTTCGTGATCAATTCAAATGCTTTCATTCGTTCCCCAATTCTTGAACATACAGCCGCCTGTCAATTTGATTTATGGTAGACGAATTGGGTGTTCCGCAAATAGATACCCCTAGGTGTCCAACCATTTGATTCCACGCTCTAATATTGATTACTAGTTGGTTGCCAATCTAATAAAAAGAAATCACCTGGTCCCTCCAAATGCCGACGAATAAAAGCAGCTCGGAAATTGTTTGGATTGCAACTTTGCAAGCAATGATTTTGAATTTATAGTAGAGCTCAACCATTAAATTATCTCTCCATCTTAAGTTTCTAGTTCTTGAGCAAGAAATTGTAATGCGTCCAAAACAATCAGTCGGTTAGTTCAGTTTTCTGGAAAGCTGACATAATTTTGCCGCAAACTGATTTCTTTGAGGAGGTCATCCCACTTAAATTGAAAGAACTTCTTCCCTAGTTGTTCACTTCATTCCAATTTCAATTCTCGAAAGTGTACGACATGGCATAATACAATACACCTTACTTGAAAATGCGCAGCGTAACCACAAGAATTCTTGGGAATGAACCATCAAGTCACCTTCCGGTCATCAAAACACAAAAAGATAATATTTATTTTCAATAGGATCACATTTTGTGGTAGTAGCCTCGAATACCCTTGTACCACTTGCAGAAGATCAAAATTAGGAGTTGGGAAATGTAAAGTAAACGAAAAACACATTGATGGAAATATGAACAAGGCAGCTTAAATACGAAACGACTGTTATCAAAAAATAAGGGCGAAGTAATGTTGTTGTTTCCCAATGTCAGGTGCTGACGAGAATGTTAGACTTTCACTTTCAACAATCACACGGAGAAACTTCTAGTAAATAGCCTGAAGATTGGATGCAGAATTTATATTTAGGTTAGGTTGAGTCAGTTGTTTCATGGGATGAAATGCGTTTAAGTACATTCCTGATTGTGTGAAACATACAATAGGAGAAAGCAGAGCGGGAAAGTTCATTTGATATTTTGTTTAGTATTCATGACTAGTTTCTTCTTCAAAATGTTCTCTCAGATAGTCTGCTCTAGCCTTGTGTAGGTGGAAGGCTGACTCCCGAAGGAAAAAATATAATTTTGAAGAAGTTGGGAATGAATGTGAAAAATTCTTTGAACTGACTTTAACGAGGAGGACATGACAAATCTCGAAGTTTCCTTTCCATGTGACCAGAGTACAGAGAGCCTTGTTATAGTCATCATGAGAATTTCAAGTTAGTTGACTAGTTTGCTAGGGCTCAACTAGCCAACGTTTTTACAAGAACATTCTCTCGAGTCCGCCCCAAGTCACTCCTAACAAGTTTACAAATTTCTAAGGCAAAGACAATAATAATGCCAACGCTACTTTCCGCAGTAGTTTTGAAGAACTGCAATGTCCAAGAAGTACTTAAAATTCCCATTCTGCATATAGGAAGTTGAGGAATGGAAAGAGAACTGAAAATTCAGGGGTAGATAGAGCCAACCAACCAGTGTTCTTAGTTCTTACATTATTTGAGGCATTTCATCGACTTTTCCCATTGCAAACCAAACTCTGGCTGAGGAGGATATCACATTTAGTGCAAATAGAATTGAGAGTCTCAGGCATTAGGTCCTAGGAGAAAGCACATATCGAAGGCTGATACTTGCATAACTTAATTTGAGAGAATGAAATGTAAGGTTCAGAATGAAGGTAATTGATAAAATACACATGAGATCCAAGTTGGTTGAAAGTAAGAGAGAGAGAGAGAGCAGCGCGAGTGAGAGTCGGTTCGTTCGACGTAGGACGTGTATAGAAAATTAATTCCTGTCATGTTATCCGAATGGCATGGCTTCATATGCAGGTGGTGACTTGAACTCAGAAAGCATGCTATACATATCAACGCCAGGAAATTTAGTCCGGAGGACTGACGACTTTGATCGGATGCATTGGTAGTCAAAAAGTATGAACATCGTATTAATTATATTCCTTTAAATCAAGGTCAGTCCCTGGAGCTTTTACTGTAGCTTTCATCATTTCCCTTGATTGATTTTCTACTTTGACTGCGTAGGCTGGCTCTTTAATTAATATATGAAAATTAACTCTGCTTTCTAATCACAATCCGAACACCTATACTTAACTATCGGCCCGCGCGTCTACCCTAAACCACAAGTCACTCGTCGCTCCATGCCTTAAGTGAAGTACCAGTACAAATTATCAATATATTTCCACGGGTGGTGGGCTCAGGAGACAAATGAGTTGGTAAATTTGTAGTTTATTTGCGGAACACTCAATCAAAATTTACTAGCAGATCTACTAAACACACGAGCCTGAAACTGTACCTTGTTCAATTTTTCGAAACCTTTCAACCTTTGAAATTTTTACCATGATGACGACAACGACATTAACAACTACACGTATATTTTTGTACCAGTAGTATTAGTCAAGAATTGAATTATTTAGAAGTGCAATCATTCCTATCCCTGGCCTTCATGTTCTTGGTTTAGTTACTTTTTTGGATTGGCTGATCATCGTGCGTCATGCCTAGAACATGATAAAACCTTAGAACACAAAACTAAATTCGAAATGCGATGTGTAGTTTGGTGATGCGTAGTATTTAGTAAACCTTTGTGAAGCTCTGTTTTTGCATATTATGAACATATTTTGAAATTAATTTACCATTCTTATGTCTTGTGGTTGATTTCATCATAGTTTTGCAGAGAGTCCTTCCTGTGTGTCATTTTTCATCTATATTTGAATGTTCAACTCTTCTTAAGCGATGAGTGGTGGAAATTTAACCGAGTACCCAAAATTATGAACTCTAAACTTCCTCTGTAGTCATATTAGAATGGGTTAAAATCATATATTGTGTCGTTTTAATTAATTGCTAGTTGTGATGGGATGATGATTTAAATAAACTCCTTAGTTCAGTTTTCATAATTTTCTAGGAATTATGTTGCCGTCAGAATGTGAGAAGCGTGTTTCTTCAAAAGATTTGGCAGAGTCAGAGTTTAGAAACAAGTCCCAAGAGTGACATTAATAATTTTTTATATTATTTGCCTTTAGCTCTAGCTTTGGCTTGTTATTTGCTTATTTCTTCCGTCCTTCGAATGCTACTTTTCATATTTTAATGTTGAAGACGGTCTATTTACGACATGGGTGGCTAATGTGGCCATGTACCTCCCTTAAGAGACCGAACATCTCCATTAACTCTGATTAGTTGTTTGCCGAACGGCAACGTTAGAGCTGTACAACGTAGCCATAGTCCATTTGTGAATCCGTTGATTCAGTTTTGGAGTCTAATTCATGCTCATCAAAAACCAAATCTAACCTCACGCTGTGTGTAATGCAGCCTTAAGTAAATAATTTAGGCTTCGGATGCCCAACAGCATCATACTACGAGGAGTTACTCTTTATTCCTTCCGCAAAATTAACTACCCCCTAGCGTTTCCATCATTTCTTTTTTGGATTTGAATAAAATTGGAAACAGAAACGACAACCAAAACGAAACAAACTTTGCAGCGCTAGATTTCCATTCTGCCTTTTATTGCCATTCTGTACACAAGGCAAACGAACAAAGTCAACCGTATTTAAACATACGAAACAAGAAGCTGCAATAGAGTCAAATTTTCTCCTTCCGCATTATTTATTATGAGCAAACTCCAAGTCACAAGTGTACTTATGAATGAAAGAAAAGTTTATAACATTGAATCCGACGGAGAGTTGTTATGCACTTTATCGTTCCTGAAAATGAGAGGGCAGGGCAATATTTCTGACCTATTTAATTAGAGTTATGCGCAAACTTGGTAGTGTAGTGTGGCAGCTAGTTTTATTGTAGTCTAAAATAGTATTTCAGAACCAAGGATGTGGAAGCAAAGTAATATCGCGTATTTACGAGCAATTTTTAAATTCATAGTCAAAATTCAGTAAATAATTAGGGTAATTAGGACTACTAAATGAATATAGGCAATAAATTAGTGGACTAGAGAGTTCGTGCCTGTTTCCACGTATGTTTAAATGTATGATTATTATAATTTATATGGAATGACAAATGGTGGTTTTGGTCACAGAAGCGACAGAAGTACATGTGAATTTGTACTTACGGTCCATCAGCAAGATAGATGATTATGAAATGGTAAGTTTGTTACTGTGAAGTGTTGTTATCATATGGATATGCCGTGACTGGAACAGTTGTACTCTCTCAAGATGGGCTGGAATCATTCACTACTATATTTGCTAATGGAGCCCATTCCCTTGTCCGCTAATAGAATCTCTTCACTTCCCCCAGAGAGGCACTTGTCTCAAATTATTTGAATGAGCACCGCACCACCACCACACCGCCACCAACAAAGGCTTTCCAGGAATGTAAAGCGAGACCTTTCTTCACGCCCAGCTTTCTCTCTGGCCATTCTTGTAGTATATCCACGTAAACATACTTGCCCAAATTTATCAGTGAACCAAATCAACTCACAGAGTACGTACTGCATGTACTGTTCGTGAGTTGAAAATACCATCATCTGGCATATTCTCATGCTTAGCTCTCATTTATTTTTTGTTTTGCTCACTCATTCGATGTTTTTGCAGTCGTGAGATTTTAGAGTAGAACTCTTCCAAACACATTCATTTCAACATAAACACTTTCTTCGTTTTTAGGACATTTTTCTTTGCTATTTTTAGCAAATTCTCCAATGTTCTAGCTCCATTATTGGTTTCCAATTTTTCATTTTTGGATTCATTTTCGTAGTAAAACGAAAAGTTCTATTCCCATGTACCAGTACCAACCATGTTAAGCTTTTCGCCCTGGGATACAAATCATCAGACAAAAATTCAATTTTTCAAGAAGAAAGTTGACTTTCACCTCCATTCGTTTGTTGAGTGAAACGAAAGAAAAGCTAGGACTTATGTTTTATCTATTACATTCTATAGAATTTATTCTCCTACTCTATTTCTGAACTTGTACTGAGCCAAACAATTCTACTTCATTCAATCATAAATAATTATTGAGTTTGGTGCGAATGAAAAAAGTGAGCAAAAAAAACTACTGACATGAAAAAACTGCTTTTTTTACTCATGGAAGGAGTAGATTTGGTTTGAGCAAAAGAGCGGAAGAATCGAACACGCGGTCAGTAAAAGACACAGAGTTAGGAATAGGGAAAGGATAGAGGCTATTAGTTATTCTCGGGACAGAAGTGAAGAGCCCCTATTTCTGGCATGCCTATGAAAAGAAGCTGGCAACAAAAGACTCCCTGGACAAATAGTCGTTGCACTACATGTACGACCTAGTATCTCTTCACAGTGCTCTTCCATTTACGTATGTTGTCCACGAGCAATCAATCACTGGTCAACACAACAGCAAAAAAAAAAGTAGAGAAAGAAAGAAAGGTTTTTGTATTATTATTGTCAACCAGAGTCTAGGCAGGTTCCGAAACATATTTGGGTTTGTTTGGTGTTAGTACCAAGAGATCTTGAGAGCAGAGGTGAGGTTTGGCACTTGGAGTGAAACCATGTGTAGTGAAATCGTATTGCCCTTGCAAAGTCAAACGAGAAAGCCAAGAGAGAAAGCTGGTAAAGAAATTTACTTATAGGCCATGTTGTCACTCCAAAGTAAAAGTCTTGTCAACTACAGCTCAGGAGAGTCATGGTATTTTTTCCTTCAAGCCTGATGGTGATGGGCCAATTTTCTGCTTGTCAATTATGCATGAGCTGAGATCAAGGCTTGTTAGGAAAAAAGCTGTATTCAGAGATAATCAGGAAGGACACGGTACGTCACCGTTCCCACCACCGAAAATTCCCTTGAGCAAAGGCCACGGCGAATGTTTTGACAAGAAGCGAGAGCAGAATTGTCAATATTATACAGCTTCCATGTTCCACTTCAAAACTTCAAACCTAAGAATATTAACGCCATTTTTTCCACTTATTTCAACACAAAAAAATAGTGTAATCTTAGCACTTTGCTAAGCTAAGCTTGAGTAGCTCAGCACTCAAAATTACTTTTACCTGTTCACAAATAAATAGCCGAACGCGGAATCTAACAAATACTTTGACGGCAAATGTAAGTAACTACGGATTCCTTAAGTTTTACGAAGTAATGGACGTGGTCTGTGGAATTTTATGTGAGTAGGTTATGCTTTACCCAACCAAAACCCATGCCATGATTCTACTTTGGTCTAAACATTCAAAGGTTTACGGTTGATGTACATATATCTTCTCCCATTACAATCCAAATGGCTCATTTCGTCCTCAGTAATGATTATCGTTTTACGGACTAACGTAAAGTGGGACTATTACTTGGTGAACATGTGTTTATGTACCTTGCCTACTTTCGATAAGATGTACGCTCGGCTCCAAGCTCCAGCCATTCGCATGAATGATGAAAGTCAGTCCATTTTGAGAGAGCATAACATTCCAGTTCATCTTAGGTTTACTTAATATATTGGACTACCTCCTAATGCCGCACACCATACTTTTAAACATTTCATGAGCTCATAAGAGGTCATATATACATGCATTCATGCATTTACTACTTTCACCACAGTCACGAGTCACGATCGTCAAATATTATATAACCGTAACGACATTCATACTTTCACCACTACTGTGTCAATTTCTTCCTTCCCAAGCCATTCAAGGCTAACCGAGAAACTAAATGAACACATTCATATATGAGCAATTAAATCCCAAATACAAACTAGACAGTCCTGTTTACGACCCGACCATCTTCCATCTTCCCTCTTGTATACAGGAACGTGGTCAGCAGCTGCACACATGAATACAACTCATTTCATTTGAGAGATCATAGCACATCCAAAAGATACAAATTTAACTCAAATATTGAAATTCGTTTGAGAAAAGGTGAAACAGAAAACATTTTCGGACATAAAAGCCCACGAATTGAGTCTTAAGCATACGACTGCCGGAGCAAAACCTAACCAAGCTTACTAAAGTAAAAGTCTTTCTTCTACTACTTCTATAAGTGTTTGTGCTTTGTATGGTGGCAAATATTTTACATCAGCTTCGCTTAATTAAACCATCATGACACTTCAATGAGAGAAAACAATTTGTGTGTTCAATTAAGTTTTTTCGCCAATGTTCTAATTAATTAGACAGGAATAGACTGGTGCAAACCATTTTTACCGAATACCAAGAAGAAAGTTGTTATTTGGAAGGAACACCCATTGTTTCCTTTGCAAGGAGTTTTATTTTCTCAAACGAATTGTTATTTGAGAACTAATGAGGGCCACTTCGTATCATTTGTTTATAAATAGGAAGAAATAGTTGAAGTAAGAAATTATAGGAACACTTAGATTGCTTGAGATCAATTATTGTTGTGGTCCAAGAAATTACTCATTACTAACTTCGCCGTCTTCCGTGCTGCTCTGCGCTTTAAGACTTCACGTGACTGTCTCGTCTCCTTTGTCTATATCTTATGCATCTTCATGTTTTTTTGGTGATCGTGTAAATGAAAAGAATAGAGATGACGATTTTGGCTATAGTGATCAGTGGTCTCAAAATAAACATTTGGTTGAGTAGGTTTTTCAGTGGTTTGTGTAAAGAAGCCAATTCATATTTAAAAATATTTCTTTCACATTCTGTTTCAACTTTTTCCATACTAACATTTGAATGGAGCTAACAACAATGTCCTTCATGTTCTGTGAATTCATTTTGCTAAATTGCCACAGTCCTTGACTTGATTTGAGTCTGTCCACTACTATGTCTCACTCTTTCAATCTCACCACTTGTGATGCAAACCTGTGATTTCGTTTTTAATCCTTTATTCACATTCATCAAAACTATGCGCACTCTATTGCCCGCACTTGTGTCATACTCTTATTCAAAACAGTCGCAGATCGGTGAATGCAACGCCACCCGAGTACTTGCCTGACTAATCAACTAATCACTGCTCAATTGTTACCGTATTTTAAATTCATAAAAAAATTGTCACGAAACTGATTGGCAGAATGAGACTAAACGAATCATTTTTGTACAGATTTAGAACAATATTTCATTCGTTTGATTAACATTTCTAATAAAACGAATACCATTAACCAGGAAGTTTACAAGGAGAGTTCATGTAATGCTTAAAGCAAGGAAGAAACTGTACTTTCGAAGGAAAATTCTGAGAATTCAGTAATTCGGTTAGTATTCTTCAAGGAATCCTCTAAACCGGTTGCCTTGCAGGTGTTCTGGAAAATTAATTAGTACACATTTTTACTTTGCCGCTTTAATACGGGTATCAAATACCAAAGAGAAATCTAACGTGCTAGCTAGGCTCCGGTGTGTTTTGTTTAATTGACCTCTTCAGAGCGCAGAGCAAATAATAAGGAATCAGGATTCGTTCTGTTCTGGCATCTAGTAATGCCTGAGTCGTCACTTTTCACAAACTCGTAAATTGAGTAAATTTAATTAAAACTTTCCATTGAGCACCACAGTGCTTTCTTCAAAAACAAGGAACTTTCACTTATCTAATGGCTCAATCTGTGTTTTGTTATTTCAAATGTACACCTTTTGAGAGTTAAAGCAAAGAAATAAGTACAAAGACAGAAATTTGACATTTCAAATTAGAAAGATGCTACGAGTTATTATCACTCACTTTCTCCGAAAACTAAATATTGTTATTTAATATTGCGACATCTTCGACATCGTATGCACTTTATGCGGCTTTGGTGTTATTCCTGGCCTCTGACATTTAAAACTGAAGTCCCAGCCTTGACGTCATACTTGCACAGGAGTTTACCTGTCCCTGCTGCAATCAACTGTCCAATAGAACACGTAATTGAATTTGGACGAAAAAAATAGTGAGTGATTCTTCCCAAGCCTTACAAGTTTTGATTTGATACGTAGGTTAGGAGTTTGGATGTTACACTAAGAATTAAACATAAGACTTGAGCGCACTTTAGGAAGACGGTAAATATTTTGTCTAAAATAAACTAATCAATAAGTAGTTAAAAACAGCCAGTCTGTTTCGAAATATTTTGTAAATCCGCTTTCAATTAAAATGTGTAGAATTTCGTAAATAATGCATTTAAATATTCGGATAAATCGCTAAACTGTTCGATTTTAAATTTACGCCAGATGCCAATGGAACTGCTTCGAATTCAAGCATTGGTAGAATTATTTGATAGAGGCTTTGGCGTACACAAGGTATTACGGTGAATTCTTGCGAGGGGGAGAGATGTGAAAATTAAGCGGTATATGAAGAATAGCTAATAAACAAAAGAATTCCCACGGGAGTGTCTCATTAGTTCTCTATCCGCAGAGAGGACATAAATGAACTGAGCATTTCTCTCTATCTCTCTATCTGTCCAAACCAATTCATTAATTTATTATAAATCTCAACAATTGTTTACTATTGTTATTTTATGGGGGAAAGCACGGGAATGTCGTCATTCCGTTGTCGCTTGAATGAGGAAATGAGATACGGATCTAGTTTTACGACTCTACAAATTGATTTATTTACTATTTGCTCGCTAGGGAATGTCTCACAAGGGAAACACGTCACGTGTAAGTCGGGCCCAGCTATGGCATAATTTTTCTTAATTCTTTGTTTTCCCGAAAGTGAAAATAAGTCAAAACTTGCATGTTAATTTCATAATTTTTGTAGTTACAAATCTTAAAAGGTCCTGCCAATCGTGAAGACATAATCCTCCTGTGAAATGTCAGAGTTCGTGAGTCAAAACGTGTTCTGATTTTTAGTTTTGAGGTTTTAGGCCCCACGCTTTAGAAAGAATATAAAAAAACCAGTATTGTGTAGTTTTTTTTTAGAAAAATACTAATGTTTTGAGATAAACCATTGGAAATTAAAGATCTCGAAATTGGCATACGTTGGAGCTTCCGGGCTCTAACCCACGAAACTTGACTTTCACCGGGAGGAAGAATTTGATCTAACTTTTCAAAATTTGAAATTGCAAAATTTATGAAATTAACACTAAATTTTTTAGTAATTTTCACTTTGGAGATCTTAAAAGTATATGGCAAAGCTGGGGACGATTTACAAGCGGCGAGTCTCCCTCGACAGAACTCAAAACATGAATTCATTACATTATTCGTAGTTCATTTTCATCCGAGTCAGATAGAATCAGAACTTGTTTTGTCTCACTTGATACTACCGAAATATGAGTGAATTAATAACAATATATTCTGTTCGACTGGTCCTGACTCGCTTAATGAAAAGATTGAACGAGTCTTTGACAATTAAACCAAGGGAAAATAATTGTAGGTAGGTTTCCGCATGAATGTATGCTTTTGATATTAAATTTTTTGAATGGAATGTTCTTGTTTTTGCACAGTTTCAGTTCTGGGTTGTTGTAAGAGAGAATTGATTAAAATGTTGTTGACATTTCAAAGTTAATTTTGCTTTACTCTTCCTCGCTTACTCCGTCCAAGCTTTCTCTTTTCGCTTCATGCTTCTACATTGTAGGTTCACAACATTTTAGATTATTATTCCTTCATTATTTGAAAGTAGTACGCATTCGGGATATGGCAAATACACATTGCTGCACAAGCCATTTCCATCCGACAGCATCATTTCAAGGAACACACTTACCACCCAAGTGGGTAGTCCTTCAACCTAGTCCATCATTTCCACTCATTATTCCTTCCTATGCTTCAGAGACTTTAAAATGTTTTACAAACTCGATTCAAATTTGTTAGCCTTGGAGAGCACAACCAAAGTGCGACCCGCTTCCTGCTGGGTGCTCTTGCTGTTCTAGCGCTACGACTACTATCACATTTATGAATTTCCAATAAAATTATTCTGTAGTCGACGGCGTAATATCATCTGGATGGGTTAATAAGCAAGAAAAAGAAGCAAAAAACGGACGTCAGGCACGTTAGTTCAATTCCAGACTAATGAAGAAAGTATTCCCGAACTCATTAGTCATTTGACTTAGCCTTTCAACTTGAAACTTTCTTCAATTTATTTTTAACCCTTTACTTGTCGTCACCCCTCACTTCACCCGCATCACCCACATACTCTCTCTTATACATACGTACCCAGACTTTTCTCCTACTTTTTTCTCAATCAAAAATCAAACACTTCAGATGCCAGCCTGGCAAAGAAAAAACTTCCCTTGGAAGTGAAAGCTTAGTGAAAGAGTAAATTATACAATGTTTCCTATGCCAATGCTGACGTTGGGTTAGGAAGAAAAACTTTTTCTCGAACAGCACAAAAAAAACCCATCAGGTGAAGGTGTTAGTGAAAAGGGTGTAGGAGAAAGCGCAACAAAAAAAATACTTGGCTGATCTGCATCTCTTTGAGCTTTAGAGACAAGTGATAACGAATCCACTTTTGTTGCAAGCCGTAGACTTGAGTTCAATGAGGGAAACTTGAAGGAAAATCTATCGAATCCTTCCATTCAGCGTGCTTCATTCGTTCGTAGCCCTATCTCTCAAATTCATCCCCAGGATTTGGTTCGTCAAACGATTGTCATACCCCGTAGCCAGAATCAAGCGTGTCCTAGTAGAAAAAACCTCCAACTTGTGTGTCGAAGCATTGGTGACTCGAACGTGACTCTTTCTCCTGAATCCAAAATAATTTCTCCGTCTAAAAAAAATCTTTCCGGTTTAATTTGATACTGAGGAGGAGCGTTGGAGAGTGGCAAAGTGGTAATGCCAAGGAGTGCAGCAGCTTGACAGATAAGGAGAATTGTCGAGAAATAATTCTACAAACTCAGCACAGTTCCGCCGCTCAGTTGAGATAAAATCTTCTCTACGTATGTATAATGATACTTAAATTGAATTACTCTCACCGGATTTTGTTTTCATTTGTACTCCCCCGTTGCCATGTAGAAGTCATTATGAATTCCTTCGCGTTTGTATTTATGATCATTTATTTTCATTCAAGTACCAGACAAAATGCGATTCTGTGGGGTTTGAAATCAAACCAGCACGGCACAGCAGTAAGAGAGAAAAAACTATTGCCCGATTTTCTGAAGAATATGTATTTCCAAGCTTGTATTTGCCGACCATGATCTGGTAAAATGGGAAGCATGGAATTCTTTTATTTTCTTTTTTTCCAGTCTTCACCGCCCCACGTCCTACTTTTTATTAGAAGCGTTCAAGTAGTCCAATGCTTACGTCATCACAAACATTTGATGAACAAATGCTAGTACCGTGGCGTGGCCCAGAGTCTCTACACAAAAAAAATCCCTTCCTTCTCATTGCAAACTATCCATTTGCTACTATAAAATAAATGTGGTAGTAGAGCAAAGAACATGCAGAAGCAGCAGCACCCGTACCGTACGAGGTTTTTGTATTTATTTATTTTTCTACACATAAATCGGGACAGTTTCACTCCTCTCTCTTTACTTTGCCGAACTTAACACGAACAAACTAGGGAAAACTGCTTTCTCCTTCCTTTCACTTTGTGCTCCTTTTTGGTTTTATTTTCATTCATTCCCATGTATACTTCCAACTTTAAAAATAAGCCCTCCACAGTTCAGTAATAATTAGAGCCGTAGCTCCTATGTCCTTCCCAAGTAGTCACTTTCATTCTCCTTACTCCTTCTGACCATTCCCAATTCCTAGTACAGTACGAAAACTCTGTCCAAAAATTTCCAAAGTAGTAGTTTAAACCTGAACTTTCTTTGTAGACTAGACAGATGACCCATTGCAACTTCCCTTCATTGTCAAAATGAAACCAAACTAATGTTTTTATGCGTGTGACATTGCAGGAGTACTCTGTACAACTCACTTTCCGTGAACAATGGCTTGATGAACGACTCAAATTCAACAATTTCGTTCCACAACGTAAGTTCCCATCTTATTCACATTCCTTACATCACCATTCACACTCCGTCCGTCTCCGTGAGCTGCTCAAATTATTTGGTCTGTGGGCTAAATTTTGAACAATGTCAACGTAGATGTGCCCGTTCTCAAGGAGACTGAGTGAGTTTTCCTTTGGTCATTTCATGATTTTGTCATCGTTAATTCAAGTGAAAGAATCGAGAAACTAAGCACTTAGGTTGAGAATGACTTTTGATATGGGAGCTCATCAAAGATTATTGCAGGCCAACGTAAGCTCGCGTGTAGTAAATGGTCTCCATAACACTGAAGGAGTTTTCCAATTAGGTTTTTCTGGGGGGTGCAAATTTTAGGGCAGGGAAAACAGGCTGGTGTTATTTTATGCACCAACTATAAATAAGTATAAGAGATCTGATGAAGATGATCCCCCTGCTCCCAAATCTACATGAAGCTTTGTAAGTAGGTGCTGGATTGAAAGAGTGCCAGAGCTCTACTTTAGAAGAGAAAGCAGAGAAAGTTGAGTTGGCGATTTATGTACTCTGATCCTCTCTCTCCTTTACTTTTAGACATTTTCTGTTCCATTTCTTCAAAGGAGTTGAGACTGACGCTCTAAGCACCCGCTCATATCCTTCGCACGCATAGTTTTGTGAGACAAAGAAAAAAGGAAACGATCCCACCTCTTGTTATAACAATAATTTCTACAAAGTGCTCTCAGCCACGGAAAGCCGCCTTTGTCACCATTAAAAAATGAAGCCGGCTCAGACAATGTCTGCGATTTTAAGACGATTATAGTGAAGAGTGTGTGCCTAATGCATGATCACACAACCCTCGTCATCGCCATGTGCTCCGCAGCAGATACACAGCTTATTGTGATGATGAAGTGCAAATATGAGATGTAGTAATCCACGTGTAATCTCATTCGAGTGTATATCTCCAAATGCCTTCAGTTCATTTCTCTACGAGCTTTTCATTGCTCAGAGGACTTGTCCTGTACTCATTCATAAATTTAAATTTGTTGTTGGGCTAGCCGCGCGGGGAACATAATTCATGCTTCACATTAATAGAATACTGATGCCACCAATTTTAAGAGTGGAATTTTAGTTTAAGCGTGTCCAAATTGTGACCCTTTCAAATCTTACTCTGCCTCAATTTTTGTAGAAAGCAGCACTGGATAAAAAAAATAATGACATTAAATTAACCTGGCCGCTTTCTCGACTCAGAGGCAATCCTTGCTAAAATGCTCTGCCTTTGAAATGTTTTGGTTGACGCCGAAATATTATTTTCAGGCATTCTAGCGCAAAAATAATTGATAACTTTTCATATTAAACCAAATTAATTTCAATAGATTTCAAATTATGCAATGTTTTTCTATTATTAATTAATTGTTTTGCTGACTGACTTTAGTGAAAGTCAGGCGAAGGAATAAGTTTCTTTCGTCATCTCGCTGCCAAGTTCCAGTAGAATTCATTGCAGTGCTTGTTTCTGTTTACCAGGCTAGTCGTCCATACAAGTAGGGTGTAGTTTGGTGAGAGAATGTCACGTACTTTTTCTACTTTTACTTACTCTTTTCACTTTGCTCAAACTAAACTTTTCCAATTTTTAACTTTGACTTTGACGAACTTCCTTATAATTATTCCTTTCGAGGATGAAAAAGGTGCGTATGGTTTGCTCATTTCGTGTGAAAAGTTTTGTATGAGAAATTTTCATTTGATGTGTTTCCCTCAACTAATACTTTAAGCAGCACTTTGAAACAAATTTTGCTAACGTCTAGATAACAAGGGATACTTCCCAAGTGTTCTAAGCACCCAGGTCCGGCATAAATATTTTCACGTCCCTACAATTGTTCGGCCTGAGAACTAATCAGAATCATATTGCTAACAATCATAGTTGCTCCATTTGTTAATTTCTCAAATCTGTAATCCTTATTGGCATCATTCAAATTTTCCACGCCAATAAACATAGAGCTAATCTAGTTCTAATCCAGTTCTAAGCCAATTTTAATTTCTAGCCCAGGAAGGGTACAGAACTTCAAGAATGGAGTTATGGAGTGCTTCAACAATTGCGATTTTGACAATTCAATTCTTTGAGTTAGGGTGCCTGTAGCAATTCGGAGGTATCCCTTGCAAGTATTGCACTAATACTTTCTGCTGAAATGTGTACTATTTAGATCTCACAGCGTAGCTTCTAGTAGACTAGACTATTACATATGTACTCTACCTTATCTGATGTATAAAAAGTTTGGCATTTGGATCTTAACGCTGAAGTTTTTCTCCAGCAACACCTTGCGTCCATTTTATTTCTACAGCTGATCTCTTTCCCTTGGTGAGCTTGAACCAAGAAGGCAATGTGGCCAGCTCAACCCACAATTGAAGTTTCATTTTGAACGCCCTTAGATTCGTGAACGAAAGTGAAAGCCACATGCCACCTAATTTATACATTGTAAATTCAAAGTTGGAATAGGTTGAGAGTCGAGAGCTAAAGCTAGAATGGCTAATGAAAATGAGAATGAAAGCCTCACCGTTCGTTTTCACTTTGATAAGCTCAACAGCCTCAACCCTTACATTAGAATTTGACCGATGGACGTAGCTGCACCAGCATGCATGTATGGATACTTTCGCCAGCTTTCTCCCATGTAGCAACCCAGTTCAGTTTCCATTCATGCTGTTACATAAAAGGTGATCCAAAAGTAGCGGACTATGTTACTTATGAGTGTAAGTAAAATAGTCCGTTACTTTTGGACCACCCTGTATTTTGCACTTGGGTATTATATACTTGTGTATTGCGCTCTCCTAATGTAGAATTAGATTTGATGATGAAAAAGGCCGACAGACTCCCGAGTTAATCTTCAGTGGTTGGGAAATCCGAGAAAGGGCAAAAGGCCATGCACATTTCTCATCAACTGAGAAGTCATGATTTTGACAAAAGACGTGAGCTAACGAGGAGAGATCGAGATCACAGTCACTTACCCATGGCTCCAATTTATCATTTCCTTGCGAAAGAGAATGAATATATCATCCCTCTAACCATTCAGTCATTCCGCACTCACCTTCACAGAGTCAATAAATGTACTTTCCAACTTTTATTTCAGTTTCTCACTTTTCATTGTTTTCATACAGAATCCGTTTACTCTATCTGCCTTCGTGCCATATTTCTTCAGCGTAAATTTCACAAAACTCCCTTCTCGAACATTGTTGATTGTATTGAGTTTAGGCCTACATTGCTCTTTGCAGGAGTAAGACTCCCCAACAAAAGCTTTAAACTCAAACGATTAGTTTCGATTGATCTAGTACTAAATATTGGATTGAGAAACACGCCATTGCAGGGGCGGTGTGCAGAGCAAGATCTAGGCAGCTATTCAATGGTCGAAACTATACTTGGCTTGCGACGCAAATAATTTAAGTTAAGATGAAACGACTTTCTCTATTCAATAATTGACAACAATGTACAGCTGTCCCATCTCGCTCTTCTTTCTCCGACGAAATGACCGCATGAGATAATGTCGTTCGATTAGAAATGTTACCAATTGCGGGTATTCTTAGAGGCTGCTACCAGCCAATTAGACCAGAAAATTGTAGTAGCATCCAGAGTCTGCTTACGTTACTAGTGATTCTATCAGGATCTTTATGACTATTGCATATAAAAGCTGGCGCTAGCTATTTATCTTCAAAAATTGATGCGTAGAACATCACGAATGCCATATAGTCTCCATTGACTCAACTGAGAGCATCGTATCAATTTTATTTAATCGAATTGCACAAACAGAATAATTTGTGCAAGTTGTCGTCGTCAGAAGAAACTGATATGAGGAAGCTTAATTGGCAATTAGGTTTAACCTCGCCTCGGTTTACCAACCACAAAATGACCCTTACGAGCTCACGGAGATGTTCTAAAAATGGGATAACAATGAGTTTCATGTGTGTGTATGCGTGTTCATTCCAGCAAATGTTCCTTACTTGACATTGACGGAGTCTAAGAGAGTTTGGATGCCGGATCTCTTTTTTTCGAACGAGAAACAAGGCCACTTACATGACATTATCATGCCGAACGTTTACATCCGAATTTTCCCTGACGGCCAAGTTCTCTACAGTATTCGGTGAGTCAAAAGCTTTGTTCAGTTCATAGCTGCATATGTGCAGCTACTTAATAGATAGCCTCACAGTGTTTATTTCCCGACGACTTAATAAGCGATGGGACGACGTAGAAGTTAGCGACTGACAAGAGAGGAGTGAGCCAAATAGTGAATTTGATTCTAAGTGATTAATTGCTTGCATTATATTAAATTACATTGCGAATGCAATTGGTTCTCTAGGCTATGGCCGAGTGAGATGGGCTAGACACGAGACACTCCACTCTTAGCCTAGGGAAAGTTGAAGCTAAGCTAAAAATCCCTCTCATTTTGCAATCCATTTTGGGGGCCAGACGTCAAGATCCTTTTATCCTCTCCGCCGGGGACACTCTTTCTTCCCGTGAAACCCTTAGCCCCCAGCAATTCGACAGAACTTTGTAGATAGCATTAACGATTCACTTGAGTTGATATCCCTTTGGGTGTCATTTTAAAAGAAGGAAGTCGAATCACCACCAAACCATTTTAGCTTACAAACTCTATTTCCTTTGACACGCAACTGACATCCAGTCTCCTCTTCCTCACCCTGAGTCTAAATATCACCGTCTACTAATTCATGCCGATGACCTCAACAGTTATTTCGGACTTTTGATTTGATTTGATTTCTTTATTAACGTGATAATCCAAAGCAGTCATACATACGAATATGCTTGTTGTCTGTCTAATTATGGAAACACAAAATCTAATTATGGAAACACAAAATTTCTAAATTTAAAACTTCTAATTTAAAACTTCAACGCATTCGCAAACGTTCAAAAGAATTTTTTTTTGTTCGGATATCATTTTACCGAAAAGTACAAGTCCTTGAATTGAAAGGAAAGAGAAAGCTGTGCTGTGGTCTGAAAAAGAATTGTGGAAAATAAAGGGTTGCGAAAACAGAATGGGCGGAGGGAGAATAGGATTGGTTAATCATAGAACCTTATGTAGGAATACACAATGGTTATCTCTTGTGGAGAAAATTGAAAGTGACTTAATGTACCTGGACTGAGCTAGGATGACCATGACCAAACAGACTTCTTCGAATCACTATTTTATTCTTCCTATGTATGGAGGCGCACAACTTGGACTCCTCCAGAATTTTGATGTAAGCTGCTGAGACACAAAGTGTAATCAAATCGGATACGGTGTTCCTTTCTCCTCCTTCGCTTCAGAGCATTCACCAAAAAAAATCTCTTTCCTTTGTCCTACTGCCAATCCGTGGGTTGTTGGATTGTACTCCTCTCCCATACATAAACCTTAGTGCACAGGTTTTCTACTGGTTAAATCAAAGCGCATCTTTTCCTCTAGAATTGCATTCCCCTTGACTCAAGCCCGAAATGTGAAATGTTTTAGCGTTGTAGTACAAGATGACAATTTGACATTTTTTAAGAAGTCCAAGTTCTTGGTTATCTGGTCGCTACCGTTTAATGAGAGGCAGAACAGGGATCAGTCCAACGCCAATTTAGTTTATTCTAACCTCCCGATCGCACGCAAGTTCGTTAAGGGTGGCATGTACCCCATGTGAAGTTTGCTATTAAATGAGATCAACGATAGTTTGTTTGGACAGCATTTTGAGCATTGACTGCAAATGCCTAGCAGTCAGTCAACAAACGACATGAATCGGATGCTAAAAGAGCTGGACTTTGTGAGATAACTATACTTTTGTAGAATGGTGTACAGACTTGGCGTGAGTCGGACGACAGGCTCATGGGTGGAATCCCTGAGCGGCTCGGCTCGGCTCTCTCTCTTTTCTGTGTCCATATGTAGCTTGTTTAGCCCTTAGGTGAAAGTCAAGTTTGGGAAAGGAGATGAATGGTTCTTTTGTGTCATTCAATTAGGATATCGTTGACACTATCATGTCCGATGATTCTCAAGTTATATCCACTGGACAAGCAAACCTGCTCACTCCGGATGGCGAGCTGTAAGATAATATTTCTCTCTCTCTTTCTCTAACTAAGCTTTTAGGCCACAACAACCTCCGGCGGCGTCTCTCGCCAAGAATGAGTCCAACTCTATCATTATACTCAAATTCTCCATGTCTTTGAAATATATCTGATTTGAGTGCTTCCAATACGGCTTTATATCGGCTTTTTGCTTTTTATCAGCTTTCACTGAGAGCTTTCTCTCATATGTGCACTGTGCTTTGGTTTTGGTAGATGGTTGGACGACGGCGGATTTAATTTTCAAGTGGAAAAAGGATGACCCTGTTCAAGTCACGCCAGAATTGCACTTGCCGCGATTTGCCCTTGAACAATTTACGACAGACTATTGCGACAGTCACACCAACACAGGTGAGCGTGCTTTCCGTTTGACTTTTTCGTGTAGGTGGACCTGTGTGCCTGAGTCAGTCTATCATCACAATTAATTCCATCAGCTCCCATAGGCATACTGGTCCTATTGAAAATTTAAAGTTAGGAAGCAAAACTCAAACGTCAATAAATGTTTGCAAAAGCTGCAAGATGTAAAATTGGGTAATGAGAAAGGCTGAGCTGCTCAGAAAAGAGAGCAAATCTGGCACAGGAAGTGAAGAGCTCGTAAGAGTAGAAATGAAAAGTTGAGATTGGAAATTGCGTGGTTTCCATTTAAAATGAAGAGAGTCAGCATTTAAAATACATAGTTGAAGAAACTATGGGCTTGAGTGGGTTCAATCAATCTTAGATGCATCCCAAGGGGAGGGGATGGAGTTGAATCTATTTCAAGTGGTGAAAATAGTTTTTGGCAATTGAAATTGGTCTGTACATGATATTAATGCTAGTGAGTTAGAGTCTGAATCTACTTAATGTAGTGCTGGCTATTGGACTACAGTTGGAGCGGAGGAGAGTTTGTTCCTTGAGAAGGAGTTGAATTGTTGTGGAAAAACCTGAGTAAACTTTCTTTTGGATTAAAGGAAGGTTGGTTGGTTCTGAGAAGACTTGAAGTTGTGTGCGGCTTTGGGTGGTTGAAAGGTTCTTTTTATCTACTTTTCTCTTTTCTTTTGGAAGGAAATGCATACATTTGAAGTATGTGGAACGAGTTGAGAGCCTTCCTTCTTTTGAACTTATATAGGTCGGCGCTACAAAAGCAAAAACTGTTCGCCAAAAGTGAGTTACATTTCAAAAAGTATGGTGCGAAGGGAGAAAGAGGTAATATTTTTGCAGAAAGCGAATCTGAGAATGGAACTTAGAGTCACTGTGAATTCCATAGCATTCGTGGTGGTTTATGGGATAGACTGTTAGACTGGATACTGGGAGCAAGCATAAAAGTCTAGACCCTCCCTCAAACTATACTCTTAGATCTTTTCCATGCACTCGAAGAGACAACTGGATCTAGTCGAACTACTTCCCCTTGTGGGGGGATGATGGGAGTATCAAAACCGTAGTTGAGAGAAGTGGAAAACCCGTCTATTACCTTGTTTATATGACGGATTCATCCTCCTCTACTTTGAAAAATTTGATGTTCGAGTTTGATTTATGATGACGGAGAGAAGAGTGGGAGAATTTTTGAGTTCCACAAGACTTATGCATTCTAGAACCACTCGCCGTTTCCGTTCCAGCTTCCAGCCAGCCAGTCACCCAGCCTGGGTGTGATCAGCCAAAGTCTCGACAAGGCAAGCAACGGACTTCAAGGTGTCACAACGAACCCATGCAATATCCAACTTTTGAACTTGGACACCTCATAACTCAATTCAGCTCAATTTTTGCTAACGTCATTTTTCTTGAGAAACTGTTTACGGGAGGTTTTGGAAAATTGTTTAAGAAACGCAATACTCACACGTGCACGTTCTCTATCTCAATTAAGTAATTGGAAAATACAGTTTGTCTCCAAAAGTTTGGAGAGGGTACACTTCAAATGCCTTATGTTCGTAACGTAGGGAATGAAGGATTCCCAAGACACCATTAAAGATGATATTGTTTAACCTTCTATTTGAAGAAAGGGGTGGGTGGTGTTCTGGACTCGAAACTGGAGTATCGCAAGTCGTGATTCTTGTGAATTCAGGGACCGCGTCGCTGACGATGAGAGTCTCATGAAATATTCATTGATCCTTTCTGTTTCCTCTTGTAGGCGTCTACAGTTGTCTCAGAGTGGATTTACTCTTCAAACGAGAGTTTTCCTACTACCTGATTCAAATTTACATTCCATGCTGTATGTTGGTCATTGTGTCCTGGGTCTCCTTTTGGTTGGACCAGAGTGCTGTTCCAGCGCGCGTTTCCCTCGGCGTCACCACGCTCCTCACAATGGCTACTCAAACGTCTGGAATCAATCAGACGCTTCCTCCAGTTTCCTACACCAAAGCCCTGGACGTTTGGACCGGAGTTTGCCTCACTTTTGTATTCGGTGCCCTCCTTGAGTTTGCCCTTGTCAACTATGCCTCCCGCTCAGACCAACACCGAGAGGCTGTCAAGAAACAGCGTCGTCAATGGGAGCTAGAACAGGCTGCTGCCTTGGAGGCTGCTGCAGCAGTTGCCGCCGGGGATCACATGGAAGATGGCACCGCCGTCTTCGGCATGGTAAGCTTATTTTCTCCAACCGCAATTTCGAAATATAGGCATTCTAGAACCCTTCTGCAACACTAATCCAGCCAAGAATTTATAATGAGACATGGATTTGCTAACCATTGGGACTCCAGTTCGTTGATTCGTGACAAGGGATTTGGACCGAAACATGAAGAAGATTGTATTCACGGATGAATGTTGCATTTTGTGGACTTTATTTGTATGCTTTGCAGAAATCCATGGGTAATCGCCATCCTCGTGAAGCTCTGGCGCTTGACAAGGCTCGTCAGTGTGAGATTCACATGGCGATGGCCCCAAAACGTGAAGGCTGTGCTCGAACTTGGCTCTCCAAGTTTCCTTCGAGGTCGAAAAGGATTGACGTCGTGTCTCGAATCACATTTCCGCTCATATTTGCTCTCTTCAATCTCGCCTATTGGTGCGCCTATTTACTCAAGAAAGACGAGGGTGACAAAACCGGTAAATAAGGGCTTAACTGAACAGTAAATGAAGGACCGCTGTGCGTTTGGGCGCACTGGATTCCAAGAATATCTTAAGATGAACTAACCTTTGTGCTCATTCCAACGTCTACTCTACTGTGCAATCCAATTGTCAAAAGTGCTCCACTTACCTACATCAATATAAACTCACAAAAATTATACACACTTCGAAAACAAACTGCTTATGAGTGACATGAGATTAGCTAAGATTATTTATAACTCCTACTTATGATGAGCTGGGGTGCATTGTTGAGATTAGAATTTTATAAATCCATAATTACATTCCACATCCAACCGCAAGGATATGTACATAATTGTAAGCCGCTGTTGCTTGTTGTTGAAATGTAACTGTGAGGAATTTGGTGCTCACCGAAGGTTTATGGTTTCGTGGATGTTTTGAGTGGTAAGAATTGATTGAGCTTTCGTTGCTTTCTCCGCACTGATACTCAAATTTCTACACGAACACGTACATGGGTGCTGGGCTCCGCCCATTCTTAACCTCAAGCTCAGCTATCTGATCTGATTCACATCTTAATTCCAAAATCATGAGACTTGACTGATTTGCTCTGTCCTTCGACCGACGACCATTTCCTTAAACCTTGAAGTTCTTCACGCCATACACCATCCAACATGTACAACTCATGTACTCGTGGAGAAAGTTTCTCTTAACAGGAAAGTGTTTAAAGGAGCGAAAGGACGGGAAATGAAGTTGTCCAACGTTCCAAAAAGAAAACCTCCGACTTCTCTCAGTGCAGTAAAAAAGTAAAAAAAAAAAATCCCCTGAAAATAGGTAACTTTTTAGCTCAATCCTCCAAATCACATCCATTGAGAACACGGCTTGAGAGTTTGAAGAACTAGTGGTGCTGTGTGAGGTCATTCATGTTTCCGTCTAAGAGTATGTGGGTTCTTGTGTGAGAGAAAGAGCAAAAATACTGGAGAAGACGACGACGAATGCTCCAGCAAATGAAATCAATTGCTTTGAATCTCTCTGTCTCCTCTTCATGGTATGGAGTGGAGTGCCAAATTACTTTTAGCTTTCACCCAAGGAGAAAGTTGAGAGAAAAACGAAAAACCAAGCAATGCTGGGCAAACGAGGACACGTTAGCCACTACTTATATCCCAAACGTGAAATGTCATTTGGTTCTGAACTCAACTACTTCAGACCCAGAAAACTGAAACCCTTTCCTTGTTTTTCGAGTAGAATTTTAGAGTCGTCGTTACCTTGCCCTTAATGAGGAATCAATTGCGAGTTGATTTTGTAAAATGAAATGAATGGTCTGCAGACATTAATTTCTAACCAAGCAGCAATGGTAATGCATACTGCAAACAGCAGTTTTGCAGCGGTGAGTTTTTTCTTTTTTACACACACGGTGAATTTGACAGTCGGAAACTCTGCTACTTGTCACAAATGCTTGGCAGATGAAAGTCTCATCCAAATTCGAGAAGGAATTGTCAAGATCAACTGATCCCTACCTTGTCAGAAAAGTTGCCCCGACAAAAGTTTGAGAGTTCTGAAGACCAAATCCCAAGGAGTGTTCAGCTTTGGTGTGGAACTTTGATTTGACGTAGGTTAAGAAAACCCAGTGAATAAACTTTCTCTTTGGGAACTTCTTAGACGTTGTATTGCATGTATGCATTGCATTGCATTCCATTTGAAGAACTACTAGTGCAAGCTAATTATGCCCAAGTCTTAGAGAAGATTTATTTATTTTGCATCAGGTTTTGAGCAAACACAGAGAGTGAGAGTGGATGCATGCATTCACAACACAAGGAACCTTATGTATTTGTATTGTGACAACAGTGGGGAGCAAAGTCGTCAGCAAAGTTCGACTCACCTCACCTCCGACTCCGACTACAATTCTATTCAAATAGTTCAGCACGTGTAGGAAGTGTATAATTGTTGTTTCATAGTGTAGCCTAGCCCCACTAGGTTACTTTAATTATATGGTTCGAGATTTTATTAATTGGTGCGTAACTTTAAGGAACAATTATTTTCCACTGCTTTGGCAGTCATGGCAGAGATTAATGATTATGTACAAATTCTGTACATAGCTCAAGCAACCCAATGGCGCTACGCCGTCACCGTCACCTTCATATTTAGGTACGGTGCGGACTCTGTGCATAAAGGTATGTATGTAATAGGTAATAATTTTGTTAAAAGTATTAGTGCTTACACTCCAGTGTAGGCCTCAAGGCAAATCAGACCATCATCTGCTTTGTTAAACTTAAATTGTGCAAAAATTCTATTGTAAAACATTGTTGTTTAATATTATTAGCGTCATCCGTCATCAAAGGACAATTCTGTCTGCAAGCAAAGGTGAAAGACGGCATGAAATGGAGTACGCTCTAACGTACTTGTTTAAATGACTCACTTGTACACGATTGATTGAGTGATTGACAGTCCATAAATGAGAGTATTTAGATTATTGTCAAATTTAGTTTAGTTAGTTTTAAGTAGGAAAGGGGATGAATACTCAAATGAATATGGGTACTGGTTATAGATACCGAAAAGCTAATTGCATTTTGCAATTTGAATCGTAATTATTGTGTGTGGAATGGAATGAATGAGCGAAACTGATGATGGCAAGTATAAACTAATAAAATATAAAGGGTGACAGCAGTAATGGAATGACTTTAATTCAATATTGCCGGTAAACGGTTTTCTGATCGTCTTGCGTTCTTTTTTCTAAATTTGTACAGCAAATTAGAATGAAAGAGAACGTCGAAACTGAATTTTGCAAAAAGTTCGACAATTGCTTAAGGCGGAGGGCTTGTGAACACCATTATTCATACGGCTATTCCTGATTTTTATCAAATTTGATCAAATTTTGATTTTTTTCTGGTGGCTGGCAGCGTCAAAATTAGAAAATTGTTCACAATAAACCGTAAACTCTTGCAAATTTAGTTTTGAGGTTCTGAAAATTTCTTCTAATTTTTTTTTTGGATTTGGAAAAAACCCGCAAGATAATCAGTAGAACCATTTAGAAGCAATATTGAATGAAAGTTGTTCGTTCCATTACTTGGGACTCACCCTGCATACTGTACATTTTACTAATCCTAAAGCCTAAATTTGACTATTGAATATACAGATAAACTAATAAAAAATAAGGGAATTGTGTACATTACGCTAAAATGTTAATAAGATACAACTTTGTTGACGTGATATTTTTATGTGGAATGTTTAGAGAAGGATGTCGAGTAGTAGTCAATACATTCCTAAAGCGTCCATTCCTTAATTAAGTGGTTAGAGGAGTGTCAGTGTCGAGGTAGAGCAGAGCCTCTATTGTTAAGCGGAAGTGAACAATGGGTATTTATTCCTTCGCTATTCCTTTGGTTTCGTTCCAATTTGTTACAATTTATTACACATAAATGTGTAATTTTGGTTCAAAATTACTATTAAATAGGTGGTTTCCACTGGATGATACTCTGACAGAATTTAGTTTAAAATTTTAATTGACGTTAATAATTATTTAGTCGATTGTTGTGTAACACGGTGCAAACAGATTTGAAATATCGTGTGCTTCGCCTCGTCATCAAATTTTGTGATCAATTGCTTTTGTGGATGACTCGGACGGCGGCCAGTGAATTGTGGCAAGTTGTAAGAACTTCAAAACCCAAAATGAAATTTGATATTTCAATTTAACCGGAGGGAAACCAGAGCCAGGAAGTGACAAAGTTATGAAAAGAGTTGTGAACCCAAATCGTATTGTTATTACCTTGAGATTATTAACAAAGATTGAGTTGAGCTAATCGTAATATTCTATGCAGTCTACGCTCTCTGTCTATTACGCTATACGGTGTTGTACATGTTGTAATTAGCAAAGCAGAAGGAAGGTGATGAAAAATATTAGTACGAAGGTTTGGGGAGACGTAAACGTACATGTATTTGACTATTCAGTACTTGCAGAGTTGGTATCGTGTGAGGCGTGAGGCACGCGTACCTACATAAGAATAGGATTCGACAGGCACATTTGATTATCAGAAAATTCCGAGTCAAATTTTGAAATAAAAAATATCGCCCTGTTACTAAAGAAAGTCGTCCAGCTCCATTTTTTGCTCTGTTTGGCTAAGGACTTGCACACTTGCAGCACGACTCTCCAGAAAATCAATTGGTAGGATTTTGAGCTCCAAAGGCCTGTAAATTCTTTGAGGGTTTTCACCCCAATTTCATAAAAAAGGAAAGGGCCAGAGAATTGGACGGAGGCAGATTGATACATAGACACGAAAAGGAGACAAGGATCGATGAAAATTTTGGGAGCTCGTAGGGAGCGTGGAACGAGGAATGGGATAATGTATGGTGGCCTGATAAGTGAGTTGGATTTGGACGCTTTATTGAGTGATTTATAGTAGAATGGAACACGTACTTGGCAATTGCCACCTCCTTGACACTTGAACGAGAGTTAAACTACAACTAGTCTCCCTGACATTACACTGCTAAGTATTCTCGTAAGCCCAGTCACTATCAGTCTTCCTCCACACCCTGACTTCCAGGGCCACGGCTGGCGAAAAAAGGCCACACGCTTCGAGGTCCCTTTTTGTTCTTGGGCGAAGGAATGGCGACACTGCAATGTCACCCGGGTGATTCAAAGCATTTAGAAGACGAAGGAGAGAGGGTTAGTTGGTATCCACGCACATCACATCTCATTGTGATTGAATTAGTGTCTTGTTGTTCTCCTCTGGCTCCAAGTCTTCTTCTGGGGAACTTTCCCTGGCGGGGCTAAAATCGACCTTTCTCTAGATCAATAGTTTCCGCATGCAATGGCAATGAGTTCGCTAGCAGCCGTCCAGCCACGCGATCCCACATAGATACACACACAACTACTCCAAAAACTAACTTCTTTTCCCCTCATGTTATTTGTAATGCTCACGTCGATCCTCAACGGTCCATTTCCTCTGGCCGACCTCTCAAATGGATTCTCACCCATTGAACTTACTCAGCCGTAGTTTGACGGGTGGTGGGGATGTCGTATCTACCCGCCAGTAGTGGTTGCTCGGTCAGACATCATCTATTCAGTCCAGCCAGTAGTCACTAGTCACTAGCACTAGTCCACCGTGTATAGATGAAAGTCATCCAGCTTTCTCCCATCATATTTCACTTCTTGAGTTCTACCTATGGATCGAAAACGTCTCTATTCAACGACCCAAACCCATTCGTCCGGCCACAACTTTCTCCATCAAGTCATTTAGTCTTCTCCCTTTCTTCAGGCCCTCTGCCCTCTAAACCTTCTTTCCGCCAATTCCATATCCTCCTCTTATTGTATCCATAATCCCCACCACACTACTTTCATCTGATTTCACTCTCAAGAGGTGCACCGTTTCCAGATCCCAACTCAACCAACCTTGGCTTCCTTCCTCCTCTGAGGGCAGGAAGGCTCAGAAGAACAGAAGGCGCTCTAAAGAATTCCACTGCAAATGCAGATTATCTCCAGACTCTGCACTTTAGACAATAGAAAATAAAAATGCAATTCCATTTTATCACAATGTACTATAGTCGTTCCCATTTCCGAATGTAAGGGAACTCCAAAATGTAAGCGTTAAACAATTCTAAAAGTCAAAGCACATAAGGTACGTTTGATAGTTGCGGTTTTCAGACTTGGTTTAGTTTTAGGATTCAGAAAGAGTTTTCTGAGTTTACGACTACTGTGACCTACAAATTAAAGTGTCACTGCCTGCATTGGAATTAGAAATCGCCATAATGTCCACGGTGAGTATTTTGCTACTAGTTAGTTTTTTTGCTACTTATCACTTCAAATTCCAACTGTTAGTCAGCTTTCACTCTTTCTTAAACCTTTTTTTCCGAAGCTCAGCACATTCTGAATAATTATTTTTGAAAGCACTTTCTCTTGTGATAGCTCTGCTGAATGAATAAAAGAGTATGACAATTTATTCAACTGTACATAGCTGCAGTGCAGCACTGATTGTAAATACGAGACAACCTTGCAGCAAAATACGATACTCAATTTGGTTGGGCACACTGACCCGTGTTGAGGAGAATTAGTAGGAATCTTGGCTGGGATAATAGCATATTGAATGATAGTAGTTAGAATAAAGTGAGCACTAACGCCCATAATA
Source organism: Hymenaphorura dentifera (assembly GCA_034699705.1). NCBI lineage: Eukaryota > Metazoa > Arthropoda > Collembola > Poduromorpha > Onychiuridae > Hymenaphorura > Hymenaphorura dentifera. The sequence continues at coordinate 30,934 of JAQGCM010000091.1, forward strand.
AGGAGGTCTCTGCCAGATTATACAGACTTGAGCAACAGAGGAAGTTGAAGTGGTAATAGCCTGGAATAGTATGTAATCGAGTCTCCCAGAAAAATATCATTCTGCCCGGGCGGAAGCATGCATTCTCTTCTTCCAAATCGTACAAGTAAAGACCAAGTCGGCATAGCATGAAGTCTAAGTCTGGAAATGCAAGTCGGATCGACAAAATAGCCCTCACTAGAGAAAGCGTAGACAATACGATACAAAGACTTGGAACAGCCATTTCAGTTATTTGAGAGATTCTAACTCAAGGTCCCTGTGGATTCGATTCGAATTTAAACAAGGCCTTGCACTGCACAGGATTGTGCCATATGGAAAATCTTCCGGTTGCACTTTGTTTGTGGTCCAAGTTTATGCATTTTAAATTTTAATCGCTTTGTATGCGTACACTGGGTGAGTTTGATTAAGACGGACGGGTAAGTTCTCCAGGGGCGGAAATAACCCAACAAGGAGCAAAACAGCCGGAAGGCGAAATCATTCAGTTTCTATTTTAAGTTTCCGCTCTACATCCGTTCGCTTTCCTCAAGACCCCAGAATATTACTTAAAAACAAATTTGCTAGCAAATGATGTCTACATTTTCATCTCTTGAACTGGTCGTATTTTAGGGAAATGCGGTGCACTTGTCTTCCTTTTGTGGCAGGACTTTCTAGCTTCTTTCTAGTAAAATCGACCTAGTTTTTTGGGCCAAGAGCTTCACTTTATGTACTGTCGATATTATGGGCTGGAGCCTCAGAGAAAGAAAATAATGTAAATATCTACATCGGCAGCTAAAGTCATTATAATCATGAAGGTTGAGTGAATTAATTTTGTATAAAAGTCAAATGCAGGATGAGATTGTGACTTGTTCCTTTGGCCTGTCCGAATACAAACAACAGGGATCCGCATCATCCTAAGCCTTTTCGTTTTATTTTTACATAAATAAAGCCGCTGGACAACAAAATTTATTGCTACCAATGTGCACGGATAATGCCAAATTTGTTAAACGCAAATCTGACCTTGGGATTGTAGAACAAGTGTTCAACAAATGCGTCAACAAAACATAATAGTTTTCACTACTAAACTGTGGTAGCGAATTTCAATTTTATCTTAAAAAGAAGAAATGTAAACCCCTGTTTCAAGAATCGACTTCGTGATTCGCGTTCCTGGCTAAACACTGTCAAAAACAGTGTCTCATTCTCATCGAAGTATTTATTTCGACATTGAGTGCTTGGAAGCTGTCGATTTATACACCTTGTACAGGATATTTCATCACGTGGGTGTATCCAATTACTTTGGAATTAAAATTGTGAAAGCCTGCGTAATTTGAATGCTGAGTACAGCTCCAAACCAATTAGCAATATAAATCATATCAGAAGCACCATATTATCCTCTTGAATATAAAATTGTTCGGAAAGTTGTACCCGGGCGTTTATTACAGCTGGAGCTGATCTGCCATAACCATATGCACTCTCAGATGAACCAATTTGTCTGTGGATAGATAGTGAGAGGAAATTTGCAACTGACGACTTTAACCATCCAAATATGCAATCACAACTTTATTATCTTTATTTTTATGCATTTTGGTTATTGTTTTATGGTTGGCACTTCTAGTTGATTGCAATTTCCTATGAAGAAAAATATTGACCTACTAAAAAACTATAATACAGCGTGGGTCAGAAAGAATGCAGCAAATTCAAGAAGACGAAAACGGCTAAAACGGTACGACCGATTGCCTTGTGGTAAATTTTTAAATTAGGTACAGCGGATTATTGGATTTAGCGGACATAAAAATTGTAAAAATTTGTTGTTGATTGGGCTTAGGCCATGTCAAATAAATCGAACTCTGATCCGGATTTAGCGGACATCCTTCTTGCATCATTTTTAAGACGAGGTCAACCCTTTAGTCAATGCTTCCTAATTTAGAAAACTAGCGCAAGCCTATTGGTCAGAGCGTTCTTGAGAATTTTTGCTTGGAAAACGTGCGTTCTTTTTGACTCACGCCGTATATCTTGCTAAGGATAGATTGTAAAGCCTTGTGCTCCATGGGTAAACAGGTTGTGATCAAATATTGAAAGAAGCGGAAGCTCATAAATTATTAACAACTCCCTCACGGCCGTAATACGAACTGTTTATTCATCTCTGACGGTGATGGTTTTTAGCTCGACAGCCTTTGAATCTTAATAAAAGCTGAGGAGAAGGATGATGAATGCAGATATAATCAGGAGCTCTATACATAAAATACTATAGTTCTTCAAGTAAACTCAGTACTTTCTATACCTTTAAGCTTTTATTGGCAAGTTGTTAGCCTTCTTTGACGATGCTCCATTTTAATTTAAAAAAGCCATAGTAAAGTTTAACTGAAATGAAATCACCTACATGAGTACACATGCACATTTCCAAAATAAACGTTTGCCAAGCCACCCAGCTACCCAGCTCAGAATTTATGTAATAAATTGAACGCAACCATTTTGAACTCTAGATTTCTTTTTCTCTCGTATTTACTTTCAGTTCGATGTTGTTGGAAGATAGATTTGCTGAGGAGGAGAGGGTTCTTTATTTACATTCGTAGCTGATGTAAATATCCGGGAAAGTGATCAGTAAGAGCGGAAGTGGAAATCAGATGGCAAGATGCAAATCCGGAGGCAAGCGGAGAGAGGAGAAAGTCCGGATTGAAGCTAGCGGCTAGAGATTTGGTTTTGCTTTCCCTCTGCTTTCTCCTAGAGAGGTGAAAGTGCAGGGCTAGAACTCTGGAAGAAAGGAATCAATATACTCTTCTCATCATACCTATCCATCAAACAGACAACTTTCCACTGACCTATTTTATTCCATCTCCTTCCTTCCAACCCATGCATATTTACTTGGTTCTTTGCTCAGGACTCACGTATCCTATCTCTTAACATTCGCAACTCTTCTATTCGTTGGAACATAACCCCCCTGAAGAACAGCTATCATCCTCCATGAAGGACTACGAATTCTCACGTTTGATAAATTTTCACCCATAAACTCATACCCTCTGATGATGACGACGAGTGCTTGAGTTGAGCACTAGTACGATGCGATGACTAAGTGAACCTTCCAAGCCTCAACTCATTTTCCTAGCCCAACCCAGCCAAACTTTGCAACACACATATAGCATTCTAATTCATTCCTCACATTACAAATTCTATACTTTTCGAACTTAAACTTAGCACTCTCACTCCTCGTTTTTGGAGACAAAATCTAGTATATCTGTTTTGCTTGTAGAAAAGAAACAGCAGCAACAGCAGACTCAGTTGCACGACGGTTCCAGTTCCACTTTAAGTTCTAGACCAAGGATTTTCATGCATGTTGCACATGCACATGAAAAAAACTATAATTCTAATCTAGAACAGAAAAGCACGTTTCATGGACGATTTTTATGTGCAGATGTACACATGTAGGTTATAGAAATCACGAAGTCAGCATCACAGACGCGAATAGTTGAAAAGCTTATTTTTAGTCACTCCTCACGAATTCTGTTTTGAGTTAGAGCGAGGAGTGACGAAGTTAACTTTTATTCAATATAACAAACCTGAGAGATAACTTATGCTCCTGTGGAAATTAATATGTATGAAGCGCTAAAGAGTAATGTATTATTAATATGTTTGTATTTTATGAAAGTTGTCACTCGTTTTGGTCCACCCGTCTGTGGTCGGACGTTTGAGCGGGAAGGTATCTCGTAAACCAAGTCTCCAAGCGAGGAAGAAATTTGAGGTCTATCGTAGTACATTTTCATTTACGGAATTTTTTTTCCTCACAGAGAAACTATACACGTATGTTCCTTTGACTTTTTGTGGGAAGCTAATAGGAACGGAGCAAATGTAATGTAATGTAATGTTATGCAGGGTGCCCAGAGGAGAAACATGTCTTGTAATATTTGAAGGTATGGAGAAAGTTGAAGCGAGTCCGCCATACTTCACGGTTTTTCACTACTCTTATGTACAGAACAAGCAGCACAAGGAAGTTGAGAAGCGGGTATTCCTTTTCTTTTCTCTTCATACGCTGTGGAATATATTTATGATCTTTCTGGGGGCAAAATTCCAATTCTTCTCCGCCTTGTAAGCGGCACGGCTTCTCCAGAAGCACTGCATATGCACGCTTTCACCAAACTACTGTACAGCACGAAACGATTCCAGACTTAAAGGGAAAGTGAGAAGACGTGGAACCTTGCATTTACTTTTGACGTCATTCTCTCAAAATTACCTAACACGGTGAATTCGTTAAGAAAACTTTATTGGGCTGACTTGATAATTTGAACCACAATTCAAACAATTCTCCTTCAGAAGTTGGGCTAGCTAGCCTAACGTCGTAACCGTGGTGTTCCTCACGCTGAGGTAAATGCGTTCTTAATTTAATCTATATTCGTTTGCACTCGCAAAACTTCAAACTTTCTTTTTAATTGTGAGCTAAGTTTAACCAACGTGGTGATATGAGTGCTAAGAAACAACAGATTTCTTGCCCAAGCCTGGTGGAAAGTGTTGGAGTTGAGCACGTACAAGAATATACCCACACCCGAAAGGGTACTAAGAAATCGTTTTCTTAATAAAGCAATTACGCTACGTGCCTTCTTCAACGACTCAGTTTCTTTTAAGTTTCCACCCTATTAGAGTCAGTTTCGTACAAGCAATTAGTCATATGCACCCGACACGACGAGGGGCAGAAACATTGGGCAGTGAACATTTTATAGGCGAGTAATGGCAGAGAGGACGCAGTCGAGTGGATAATGATTGAAATAAGTTACACTTAATGTGTTCTTATCTCAGAAACACACTGAACTCATTTTCTCCTTCATTTGCGACAGAAATATTTTAATTAAAAGTTACGTAGCTAAGTTCATTAACAGCACGATCATTCCGAGAAACCAGAGCCGTTTGGTCTCGCAATCAAATCTCTGCTAGCTCCAATTTTCAAAAGACAAATTGAAAATTTGCAAGCCGAAAGTATTATTTTCACTTTTTTAGTTATTACTACTACCTAAGCAATAGTGGCTGGCTTATGAAAGATGGAAGACGAGAATTTCCACTGATGCGAAGAAACTCCAAGAGCTAAATGACGTCAGAGACCGAAAACTGTTGTTGCTATTGGAGGAAACCGAATGCAGGGGGTTGCTCATTTAGGTAGTCAGGTGAAAGAAATTAATTAAACTTAAATGTGTTCTTTGCAGGTTTAATTAAGCCCAATGTTAGGTCTAATGTAAGCATGCAATAAAAAATGGCCTCTTGCTGGTTTACATAGTAAATCAACACAAATGAATGTCTAAATTTATCACATCCACTTCGCATTATACATCACGAATCTACTTGATGTCTCAGGGAGCTTCACAAATCTCCAATTTGTCTCCGGATCTTTCACAAATCTACATTTGTCGCGGGGTTGTTTCACAAATCGTACGTGGTGGCTCAGGTTTGTTAGGGGGGAAATCTCACCTCGGTAAAACTGACTCTATCTTACTCTCATCATTTCACATTATCTCTGCAATGAGTTGGAAGCGCATGGCTTTCTACAGAAGTCAAGAAATGGATCTGATTTGATTTAAATGCATTCAAATATGCATTTAAACTTATTTTGGTGTTTGTGGAATCAGCTCCAAAAGTTTTAAGAAATAAATTTTGATTTACGCTAAGAGGGATTGCAAAAGTTGTAGCAAGTTCACCTAGTTTATTCGACCATCGTTTGGGAAGATTTGATTGTAACAGAAAAATATGTTTCCCAATTGTACTCAGCATCTCGTATCTACATACTTGCGCAACATATTTTGGCTATCGTTTTCGGACGACATTTACCAATATTTTGTTTAGAAATAGAAGAATACTACGGTTTCCGTTCATTTCTTGGACTTAATTTCAGTAATCGTTCTCTCGGGCCTTCTGCTGGTTTAATAATATACGCTAAGGCAGTTACCTCCAATTTAGCCTAGCGAAATTCTAAGAAAACAGTACGGAATTTTTCGGCCCAGTTAAATATGGTTCATTATTACGACGAATATTCAGATTCTAATCGCAAATTAAATTTTTGGATAAATATATTCCTAAAAAAAACCATGAAGGTCTTTAGTGTTGCCTTGCCTTGAACTGAAAGTGACTGAAGACTAGACTGTTCAAAACTTGTCGGAGTAGGAGTTGGATTGTGGAGTCGAGTGTTGGCGAGAGTAGTTCACTGGAAAGCAAGGAACGTAGACAATGAGAAGAAAGTAGTATGCTAAGGAGGAGAAAGTTGGAAGTCTTCCCGTTTGTTTGGTGCACTTGAGAATGATGAGATGGAGAAATCTATGTATGTTCAGAGTAGTGGATTCCTTTCCTTTCAAAGAACTATAACCCTTACAATTACATCCATCCTTTTCTTTCCGAGTCCTCAGCACTCTTCACTCTCAAAAGTGCTGAAAGTACTGAGCAAAATGCCAAAATAGTACGTCTTTGACTCATAGATGAACGTTTGTCTGCTCACCGCCACCCACCATCACACTTCAAACGGTTACCCACCACCAACCGCCAACACCCATCGTGTGGGGTTCATCTATGATTTGACTACTTTTAGCCTTCACCTTCTGCAGTACTTTTTAGTATTCTTTTCAGAAGGCTTTGTTGTAATACAAAGCTACAATTAAATTTTTCATTGAATTCAACCTTGAGCAAGGAATTCATCGAACAATTTATCTCGGGTGTGAAGTAAAGAATTGGATTAGCAACATAGTGTTAGTTTTCATTTTCTAAATCTGCCTCTAAAGGTAAAGGTACTTTGCGTACAACAGTTTCCTTTTGAAGAGTGGAAAGTAAAGTCTGAAGACTAATAACTTGAATGTATTGTATGGCGAAGCAAAGGACAAATGTTTTCCTTTTGTTTTCAACTCCAGACTTCACTTTTCGTACTTACTTCGTTTCCTCTGTATTTCTAGCGGAGGAGATTAAGTTTCAACTTCATAAAGGCACTAATTTTATTTGAACTCAAAATCCTAGGAGAGAACAAAGTAGACAACTGCCGACTTTACTATAAAAAGCAAGATGTTTCGTCCCAACACAACGTTGTCAAGCAAAGCATGCCTGCCGACGTCGTGCATCATGGAAGCATGTTGCTCCGTGTAAAGTGTGTGTTGTGTTTGCCTAGCTTGTTATTTCTCAAGATTTTGAATATAAAATGTTTTATTGCTCCCGTTTCCAAGACTTGCGTTTGTCGGTGCCTGAGAGTTTCGTCCAGCACATTTCCGGGTAAAATATTGAATATTTGAGAGAACAGAAATTATACACGTGATAGGAGCATTCAACATTATGTTTACATAAAAGACTTGACTAAAATTGGAAAGACGGTTTTGGGGGATTGGATGGTGGGAATATTTATGTAGGATATGGAAGCAATGAAACCAATTCAAAATGGAGAAAGTGTAGAAATAACGGAATAACTCGGGCACTGACAACAGCTTTGTATAGATTCAATATTAGAACAGAATTTTCACCGACTTTCTTCTTGAATGAACTCATTTGAAATTCTAATTCACGACAAAATTATCTGGAATATGTGTACATACATTTTAATAGTTATCTCGTTCTCTACCGCTTGTAACTTCCCGTGGACTTTTTCTGAGGAAAACGATTCTTAACTTCCATGAGGAACATTTGGAGAAAATTCATCCATTTTCTGAACGTCGCTTTTTGAAGTGAGGAAAACCTAGATTCACGTTCAGATTAGTTGTTATTTGCAGATGGTTCGATAAATTGTGTAAAAATACTGCATGCAAAACGCTTTGGGTTTCAATGGAGAAAGCACACCATAGAAAATATTTTGAGTTTTACTTCAAACTACTTCTTTTTATAGTTTGCGATTATCAGTTATTTTCATGCTATTTCATCATTATGAAAGCACGCAAAATTATCAATGCAGCCAAACTTCTGTGCTAGACTACAATAGTAAAATTCCCAATGCTACAACATTGCCTTGCAAAAAAATATTTTTTGCACGTATCATGAAAATACAACAAAAGTGTTTAGTTCTTTTTGCTCAATTCTTCACGATATTTTTCATTCTGAGTATAAAACTAACACCAACTTTCTTCTGAGTTGAACCTTGGCTCTATACCAAATTTGACACTACAAGCAGTTGACCTTAAACTGGAGAGTATTTGGTTGCATGCAGATAGGAGTTTTCGCCTTGTAGAATTCAATTCATCAGGGACATACTTCTGTGGTGTACCTTGAATTGTCGTGCCTCGCAGGTAGTGAAGTAAAATTTCCAACAGCAGCCGTCAGCGTCAGAGTCAGCTTCATTTATAAATTCTTCCAAGAAATAAGTTTGAGCCTTTCAGGACTGAAAAAGTAATCTCAGCGCAGCGTGAGTCGAAATAAGAAACTCTTAATCAATACAAAGGGTCGTAAAGTACCGCCGACTCAGTCTTACGAATTATTTTACAAGCTAAGCTTGTACGGGAGTTTGGACGACTGCTACTTCTCGGAATGAACACTTACTTCTTTCTCTTGACGACGTCTATTGTTTTCCAAGAAATCGGTTCATTTTGTATCACACCTTGCAATGAATGAGAGCAATGCAATGCAATCAATTATTCTTCTCTGCCTCACTCTCCGTGGACATTCGGTGCCAGACTAATATGGACGGTTTGGCACCAGCCAAAACTCTGCAAATGTTTGCTCATTTTAGCCGTCGGAAACCCTCCAAGTCAAGTCAAATTGATTGTAAACCATACAAAAAGTAATTTTTCGTTCGAACACTAAAGGAAAACTAACTTTTTTTTTGCTCAAGCCATCACCTTGGTGCTACAGAGTATGTCTGGGCTCTAGATTTTGCTCTGATTTGAAAGTTTTAGTATTCAGGTTGCGGGGAAAGCGATGTGGGTTGGCGATGTGGCAATATTTTGAGGAACCTCACTCGAATGCATGAGTGATCACAAACAAAATCCAAGCGATGATGGATGAGTATCTGCAGATATCTCAAATCTGAATCCGTAGAATGATAACGCAATGATTTTCATCTGTGCTTAATGCTCCGATACCCTTCTGCTCTAATAGTTTTCATGGCACGAAGACTTTGGTTCTGACGAGACGTAAATCAGAGATGTTGATGAGATTCTGCAAAGCCCTTCGTTCTACACAACCAATCACATTTAAGCATACATATATCCTAAATGCATCCCACCTCACCAATCCTTTTACGGAAGTGAACTGATTTTTTTTTTGAGGTCAGTTCTTGTCTAATCTAACTCAAAATATTGCTTCCAAGCAAAAATTGAAGCTATTGATTGGGTGTGGTGCGATGTTACTTGATGTTGCTGTATTGTTGTATTAGTTCCAGTACTAGCTAAGTTCTTTTCTTAGTTCTAGTTCTAGTTATTGGAACTAAATGGAACTAACTAGAACTAACGAGGGAACTACCCGAGGTGCGCACGATGAATTTGGCCCAAATTAATTTTGCGAATAGTACTAGTCCC